>JARHVA010008870.1:267500-400000 GCA_037957365.1 Torreya grandis | reverse complement strand
ATAAATCTTGACTTGTCAACCTCCTTCCTATACTTGAACATAAAACCAACCAATGATTGATATTATTCAAATATTCTGCATGCAAGCTCATACATTGAAATTCATCTATTATCTACATATTTTAATAGTTTGTTTCCATTAGTCACTCCAATTTCAAATTTTTGAAACTCTAAAAACCTTTTTGGATTACTTGACATGTACACATGTAAATCACATATTAGCTCTTCCAGTTTTGAGACTTTTTTGAACATGCTTACAATTTTGTAAGCAAGATTCATTCTATGTACCATGCAATGGACTGGAGTCACATATGGGGCAACTGATGTTTACAAGTGAACAAATAAATATTTTTTATTCCCCTGCATTACTCATGTACCATCTACACCAACACACACCAACTTAGTACATATATCATGGTAACTCATCCTATAAATATCCATCAAATTAGAAATAACCAATTTGTAAAGGTTTTTAGCATTATAAATTTTAGTCATTTTATGTACATATAAAAGGTGATGTTGCCTTGAATGATTATGAAATGTATATACATGTACACATATTCACGGTGTGTTGTTAACCGCTGTTACCTCATCAATGGACAATGATATGAACCTTGTTGATTTTACTTTTTATTTCAAATCCTCTTTTTCAATCATTATGAGGCATTTTTTCATCTCCCAAGCATTGGTATCAGACCAATGTGAATGTGGAATGTTGTACATTCTAGTCTATTAAAATAAAATCTTATAAACTAAAAAATCAGAGATTGGTCTTCCTATTTTTAGAATGTGATATAGAGTTGAAAATTATATAATTTTGGCAAGAAAATTAGACTAAGAAACCTTTCTGAATTGATCTTTAATTGTTTCTCCTTTTTGAATGAGGTGTCATTGATATTTTTGATACTTTGTCACATAACATTGATTCATGCACTCTTCTTCATTTTTCCATCTCACTATTTTTTTGATATTTTCATCTTTGTTTTTTTTACTGACTCATATATTTTGCTACAATGTTTTTCAATTTTGTCCTTCTTGAGTTGCATTTTGTGGTCCTTACCAAGTTTTCAACTACATATTGTGCATTTGCATTCTGTTGGTGTGTCGATACTATTTTTTGGATGTATAAGTTCAATAAACAAGTATTTAGATGCCCACTCATATTGAAATAACCTTCCAATTGTCCATGTTTTTTTCTTATTTTGCATAGTTTTTGTTGTACCTTTTTCAACTGGAAATTGTTTTTGTTGTGTAGCAGTTTCATTTGAAGATTGTGTTGGGTGAGAAGATCTCTCATTTGGTGTTAGGAACTCATCATTATCACCACTACTTATGATGTGATATCTCCATTTTATTGAATTCAATGGGATAGTGGGTATTTCTTTTTGAGTGATTTTTGGTGCCTTTTTCAACTAAAGATTGTTTAAGATGCATAACAGTCTCATCTAAAGATTATGTTGGGTGAGAATATCTCTCATTGGGTGTTGCAAACACATCATCGACACTAGTAGTTATGATGTGATATCTTCATTTTCTTGAATTCAGTGGGATAGTGGATATTTCTTTCTGAGTGGCTTCTTTCTAGGGAGGTATATTTTCCAAATCATTATACCAATGTTAAATACTTTTATCATGGAATTCTACATGCAAAACATTTGTGACATTAGTTTTTAATAAACACCAATACTAAAGTATAAATAAAAAACATTAAATTAATAATATTTATAACATATTACCTATGTTTAACATTTCATTCATAATTCATTCTAATTCAAGGATATGTTGATCTTTGATACATTTATCAATGGGTTATGCATGCAATATTATTGTAGGCATTGTCATTATTATTGAATTTTGAAAAGAATATTCAATTCATTAAAAATGGTATTCCAGGAGTTAGTACCTCTGTTTGGCATTTTAAATTTATGCCTAGGTATGTCTTGCTGTGGAGATAATTCTTCAAAATAAGAATCAATGGGTTCTACATGCAAAATGGTTTAAGAAATTTTAATTATTATTTAACACATGCCAAAGAATAAAAAGGCACTAGTTAAATGAAAATATATTACCTATGTTTGGATAAAATAAGATAATATGTTATTTTGTTTTTTAAATTTCCTAAAGGCCTTAACATTTTTACTAGATTCCATATTACTACCCTGCAGTGCCATGGATGAAAGATGATTAATAATAAAATGAAGATGATTGACACTAAATAAAGATGCTTGACCTCATTTACACGTAATCTAGCATGGTCTGCCTAAAGGGTATGGGTGACTGCCTATAGTCTAATAACGTTGGTACCCACTGATAGGTAGTGGGCAACCACCCAAGCTTCATAGCCTATAAGCGGTTGCCTATAGGTCTCTAGTGGTAACCCATTGATTTTTGGTGATCACTTGTCAGACTTCTGGTGGTCACCAGTAGGTTGCTAGTGATTATACATAGGTTGATGGTGATCGTGCCTAGCTACTGGTAGCCATCCATAGGCTATTAATGGTCACCTATAGGTTTTTAGTAGTAGCCTGTAGACTTCTAGCGATCATCCATTGGACTACTAGAAATCACCTCCAGGCTCTTGATGAGCTATGATCAGATGATGGTAGAATGTAATCAGATGCCTAAAATTTAATATCAATAAATCAAATAACTTTTTAAAAATACTAAAAAATTATATTGTAAAAAATGTTGCCCACCTTGCTCTGGAGTCTGCACTATTGATTCTTGAAACCCTCTTGGGAATTGAAATACCAACCACCAAAAAAATCCTTTGAGTCACCCGATGGTATTTGATAAAACATCTAGATTAGCTTTTGAGGTACCAATGAATTACATTTATAGGAGGAAATTTATATTCAAATATAGGTGAACCTTCCTCAAAATTAACTTTGACCCAAAAAATTTAGGTGGTCCCACAATCTCGACCACTCCACAAAAATTTCCAAATGCCACTTTGAAAAAAAGAATATTCATAGATTAACAAATATTCTCTACTAAAAATAACCCTACTTATAGGGTTATATCCCTTATCTATATATGAATCCTTTAGAGTAGGCGAGGTGGGTTAGGAGCAGAGTTTTATAGCTGGGGGCCCAAATACATATAATATAGTATGATTAGATGTTGTTTCTCATGTTATTAAATAAGGTAGGTCATTTATGCATCATTTATTATTTTTTTGTCTCTATCCCATTCCACATATATATGTGTGTGTGGAGGAATGAATCTTGAAGGAAAACTATAGGAGGATGAACTAGATTTGGGGGTTTCAATAAAGGATTTTCATGATGCTACCATAGTGGACTTCACAGTGGCTGCTCACAAAAAAGGGATATTAGGATTCATATAGATTTAAAAAAACCCGTTCCAAGTGACTTATAACTATAGGGTTTGGGGTCAAATCTAAGAAAAGTCATACATGCTCATTCTCAAGACATAGACAATGGCATCCAATATCCCTTTGGGACACAAAAAAATAGGGTAGATGATCAAACCTGCTGAATAAATAGTACACTGATGGACACAATTTCCTCCACTCCAACAACTTTCAACACAAAACACATAGGTTAGTGAAAGTGAAAAAGAACACAAAAGTGTGTTAAGATTGATAAAAATCTTTTGTAGGTTGTTATCGATCCACTCCTCTATAAGGATAAGGTTATTTTATACATGAAACTAGTGTTCATTGGATGTTTTCATGGGTGGATGTATAAGGATATGGATCTACATCTATGGATACATAACACATGAAACACATTTCTGGGTTACTCACCCAGTGTTCAAAGAGGCACTAGGGGTTATATAACCTTTGTTTTTAATAATGTGGAAGATAGACTGAAGATTAAACTTGGAAGACCTTGGTTCTAGGGAACCTCTGCCTTAACCATTACAAGATGACATGCTAGCTTTAACCCATTTTGAGAAAAGATTCACACTTTGGATTTATGGGTCAAGATGCTTGGTCTTCCCATTGAACTTTAGAATCAACATATATTTAAACACATAGGGATTTACTCAAAATATTTATCAAAATAAATGATGACACTATCAATTTCAAAATCATGGCTATCACAATTATCTATATTGAAATAGACATTATACATGGTTTACATGGATCCATTGAGATCATTACTGGGGAACATATCATCCAACAAACCATTGACTACAGGAACACTCCTTTTAGATATACATACTACAGGAGTTATGGACATCTAAAATCTTTTTGTACAAAAAATAGCATAGATCAATTTGTTCACATACAGAGCATGTGGAACATATGTTGGCCATAGGAGGGAGCCACTTAGGATAGTGATGAAGATGTGCAAGTGATCCACCACATAGATACTATAGGAATAGATGGTGTTGGAAATATTGTCATTGATGTCAAAGGTCTAGCATTATTGGTGATAAAGTCCCCATTTTATTTAATGGTGTTTTTAATATTCATATCTTGGCTAATGTGTGTTAATATTAATGATTATATTTTTAGTTGCATACAAGTCAAAAGAGGGCCCATGGAGAAGTCAAAAAGTCACAGGTAAAAGATGAAAGAGGAATGGGATGCATTTTCTCATGAAGAGTCATCTTGAGGAATTCCAAGAGTCATCATGTGAAGACAAAAGAGGTATGGTGAATTTTTCCATGAAGGGACACTTTGTGGAATATGAAAAGTCACCAAGATAAAGAAAAAAGAGGAAAAGATGCTTTTGCTTATGAAGGGTCACCATACGATTTTTCAAATGCAAAGATATGAAGGGTCATGCAAGTTTGGTACCATTTTCCATGAGGGTTGAAGGGTCACAAAGGGTGAATGCCAAAGGTCATTTGGAAATTTATAAATAAAGGCTTGAGAAGCCATTTTTTATATGCAAGAGAGTGCATGGTTTGTATTTGTTTTTGAAGAGAGAAAAATAGGAGATATTGTAGAGTTATATAATTTGTTGAGTAAGCAACATTGAGATATAGTTGTGTTTTATACACATGAGGGGTTGGTGCTCATAAATATTTTCAAGGGGTTGGTGCTCTTGTGGGTTAGTGCTCACAAATAGTGGTTGTGTTGGTGCTCGGTAAAGGGGTTGGTACTCCTGCAAGTTAGTGCTTGTGAACTTTGTATTTTGAGTTGTGCTCATTCATATACTTGAGATTGTTCTCCATGGCTTTTTCCACTTTGAGTTTTCACGTAAAAATCTAGTGTCTCTCTTTCTTTCTCTTGTGTGGTGCAAACTATTGTTTCAATTTTATTATATATCTTGAATGTGTGATTAAGTAGTTAAAGAAAAGAAATTAGATTAATTAAAAAGATATATAATATAATGATTCATCCTCCATCTCAATATATTTTATGCTTAACAATTGGTATCAAAGCAGGTTCCTTTTGAAAAAGTTCTACAGCTTGAAGGTAGATCGAGAAAGCACGACGACTGGATCACATGAAGGATTTTCTATAAATAAGACACATTTGTTTGATGGGATGAATTATGTTTTTTGGAGCATAAGGATGAAGACTTATTTGATGGCCCTTGGATTTGACATATCACAAGCAGTGGTAGAGGAATATGAAGAGCCATAGACACTTGTAACTACTCCGGTAGAAAAAAAGGCAAGTGAAAATAATGCTAAAGCTTTAAATGCTATTTTATGTGGTTTATGTGAATAAAAATTTGTTAAAGTTATGCAATGTAAATATTCTAATGAAACCTAGGTAAAACTTGAGAAAATTTACAAAGGTGATGGAAAGGTTCAACAAGCTAAGCTTCAGACTTTCAGAAGATAGTTTGAGAGTTTGAAGATGGAAGAGGAAGAAAATATAGTAGGTTATTTTTTATGGGTTAATAAAATATTTAATCAAATTCAAGGTCTTGGAGAAAATTTATAAGAATCAAATATGGTTCAAAAAGTTTTCAGATCTCTACCATTGAGATATGATGCAAAAGTTTCGGCAATTGAAGAGATGAAGAATTTAGCCAAGCTAAAGATGAATGAGCTTAATCACATTCTTATGGCATATGAGATGTGGACTGAACAAGTTAAACCCTCAAAAAGAGAATATGCTTTCAAGACATCAAAGAAAGAGAAGGCTAAGTTTCAAGAATAAAGTGTTAGTTCTAGCGATGATGAAGATGACAATAGAGCTCTATTCATTCATAAGACAAAAAAGAGCACATGTAAATATCAAGAAAAATTACTTTTTAAATGTTTTAATTATGGAAAGATTAAACATTTTGCAGCTAAATTCCCAAATAAGGGTAATGATGATAATGAAGAAGGAAAGTCTACATACAAGAAGAATTTCAAAATTAGATTCAAGAAAGGATTCAAGAAGAAGAGTTTGTATTCTAAACATCCTAGCTTAGCCAAAGATAGTAGAGTTAGTGATTTAGAAGAAGAAGAGATTCTATTCATGGCCATACATAAAGATGCCTTCATAATTAAATGTACATATGATCAAGAAGAAGAATAGGATGAAGCTGACGTGAATCTGGAAGGAGAACTCATTTGTGCCTTAGAAGAGTTAAAATATCTTGAAAAGAAGAATCAAAGATTAAAGCTCCAGATTGAGAAAAATGAAAAGGATTTAAAGGAAATAATTGAAGATCTACAAGCACACTTTGAAGAAGCCATTAATAATGAAGAAGATCTAACGGCACATTTGAGAATAGTAAGTAAAGAATGTGAAAGGTATGTTATTAAAATTACTTCTTTAAAAACAGATCTTGAGAAAATAAATAAAGTAATCAATGATAGAGTAGCCAATGATTCAAAATTTAAGGATAACACTAATATGTTGAATAAGATATTAGAAAATCAAAGATAAATTTCAGATAAGACATGTATTAGATTTGAAAAGGAGAAATAGTAGGTCACTACTTTCACAGACAAGGAAAAAGAAAAGAGCTATGCTGAAGCTCTTACAAAAGAAGAAATAAAAAGGGAAAATGTTAAGAATACAGAGGACATCTCAAATAAAGAAAGCTGGAGGGAACAAGATACAAAATATAATCAATTTAGAGATACACAAGTAGGTCTTATTTTTATGGTTACTATTTTTATTGTAATGGATATGGTTATAAGAAAATAGAATGTCAAAAAAAGGCTAACAATTTCAGAAATAAGAAGAAGAAAATTCATGCAAAATAAGGCAGAAGCCACAACTCTTTTGATCCTATATCAAACTTTAATGAAGAGTCCATAATATGTTTCAAATGCAAAAACTTTAGACACATATCTCGGTACTATATAATCATGTTTGAGTCAGTCAAGAAGGACTAGAGTTTCAAGGCTCCATTCATCAAGAAGAAAGTTCAAACAAGTTCATGGAAAAAGAAACAACTTGAAAACTCTATGTTGGTGCAGAAATATTTGCATACAAGAAATGAATAAAATACATGGTTCATTGATAGTGGATTATCGAGGCACATGATTGGAGATGAGAAAATTCATAACTTTGAAGAAGATCAATGGTGACATAGTGAAATTCAGAGACAATACTACTCCCATAATTGCTATAAAAGGTATACTAAATTTGGATAATGGTAGAACTAAAATTAAAACTTTTTTATATGTAGAAGGTTTGAAGCATAATATTTTGAGTGTAAGTCAAATCTCTGATCAGGGGCACACACTAAAGTTTTATGTAGAAGGTTATGAAATTAGAAGAAAAGATTCAGATGTGTTGATTGTAGAGGCTCAGAGAATAGGGAATAATTTGTATATGCTATCAGACATCAAAGGTCAAAGATGTTGTTTGAGTTAGATTAAATAAATTTGGCTATGAAACAAGAGCATATGACACATAAATTTTGACAATCTTGTCAATATCAGTAAGAAGCAAGTAATCAAAAATCTTCTAAATATTACAAAACCATTTGACATGCTTTTTGAACTTTGTCAGCATGGGAAGCAAGCTAGAAGGTGGTTCAAAATAAAAGAGTACTCAACCACTCAGATGCTAGAGCTTGCTCACACTGATTTGTGTGGATCTATGAGAACTCAAAGTACTCAACGTGAGAAATATTTTATGTTTCTTATTGATAATTTTTCACTTATGACTTGGGTAATATTTTTAAAGAAAAAATCAAAAGCTTTCAAACATTTCAAAGCATTCAAAGCATTAGTTGAGAATGAAACTAGTTTGAAGATTAAGTGTCTAAGATCATATCAAGAAAGAGAATTCATGTCAGATCAATTTATTGAGTTTTGTGAAGACCATGCAATAAAAAGACATTATTCAACAGTCGTAACTCCATAACAAAATGGAGTAGTTGAACAAAAAAATAGAATAGTTTAGGAGATGGTGAGGACAATGCTAAATGAATCTAAGATAGAAAATAAATATTGGAGAGAGGTAGTTGTTACATTAGTGCATATTTAGAATAGTGTATTATTGAGATTCAATAGTGACAAGACTCCTTATGAGCTATGGAAAGACAAACCAACAATAGTTGATTATTTTAGAGTTTTTGGCAGCAGATGCTTCATAAAGAGAACCAATGAAAAACATGGTAAGATTGAATCTAGAGTAGATGAATATATATTTATTTATTATTTTTGCAAAATTAAAGCTTATAAATGTTATAACAAAAGAACCAATAAAATTGTTGAAAGTGCAAGTGTCAAGATAGAAGAAGATGGAACACAAAGAATTGGTGATCCAGTAGACATTTCTGAAATCATTGAAGAGAAAGATTTTGAAAAATCAAATGAAGATGAGAAGAAGGATAAAATGACACCAAAAATACATCTAAATATGTTCAGAGAAATCATAATGAAAGTGACATCATTGAGGACATAAATGAAGGAATTCGCACCAGAAGAATGATGGTAAGTGAATCTAAGCAAGTTAATTTCTCTTTATTATCCAAAATTTAGCCTAGAAAGTTTTTACAAGCTAAACATGATAAAAATTAGGTTAAGGCTATGGATGAAGAATTAAATTAGATAGAAAATAATGATACTTGGAAATTAGTGCTTAGACCAAAAGATCACAATGTGATAGGAACAAAATGGGTTTATAGAAATAAGTTGAATGAAAATGGAGAAGTGACAAAAAATAAAGCAAGATTAGTATGTAAAGGATATGCTTAGATTGAGGAAATAGATTTTGAAGAAAATTTTGCACTAGTGGCAAGGTTAGAGACTATTAGAATGTTTCTTGCATATGCAATGTTTAAAAATTTCAAAGTGTTTTAGATGGATGTCAAATCTACCTTCCTAAAGGGGAATATAAAAGAAGAGGTCTACATTGATCATCCTAAGGGATTTATTCTCTCAAATATTAGTAGCCATGTATGCAGATTGAAGAAAGAATTTTATGGATTGAAACAAGCTCTTAGAGCTTGGTATGCAAGACTTGATAAGTACTTACAGGATCAATGATTCAAGAGAGGATTTGCTGATAGTAATCTCTACACCAAAACATAAGGTGAGCATCAATTGATTGTTGTGGTATATGTTGATGACATCATTTTTGGAGGAAATATTGAAAAGATGACAAAATTTTCTTTTGATAATATGTAAAAATAATTTGAGATGTCTATGCTTGGAAAATTGTCATTTTTCTTAGGATTGCAAATATTTCAGTTAGATAAATGAATTTTCATATCTCAAAATAAATATGCCAAGGAAATGTTGAAGAAATTTAGTCTTGAGGATTGTACACCTATTGGCACACCAATGTGTATAGGAAATAAGGTGAGTAGGGATGAAGATTCACCTATTACAGATCAATATTTGTATAGATCTATGATTGGTAGTATTTTATATTTAATAGTATAAAGGCTAGACATCATGCATGCAGTAGGTATAGTTTCAAGATATCAGTCAGCTCCAAAAGATAGTCATGTTTAGTTGGTCAAGAGAATATTCAGATATATCAAGTGGACATTAGATTATTGATTATGGTATCCCACAGGTAGAGATTTCACTTTGGTTGCTTATACAGATTCAGATTGGGTAGGGTGATTAGATGATAGAAGGAGTACAAGTGGAGGAGCTTTCTTCCTTGGTGATAACTTAGTAACATGCCTAAGCAAGAAGCATAATTTAGTATCACTTTCTACAGTTGAAGTAGAATATATTGTAGTGGCATTGTGTTTTACTCAAGTGCTTTAGATGAAGCAAACTTTGGAAGATATCAAGGTAAAGTATGATGAACCTATATCAATTTTTTGTGACAACACAAGTTCCATTAATATTTCAAATTATCTAGTGGTGTATTTAAGAACAAAACATATTCCCATTAGATATAACTTCTTGAGAGAGCAAGTTGCAGATCAATAGGTTAAGATGGAGTATATCATTATTACAGAGTAGACTACAGATATTTTTACAAAGGCACTACCAAAAGACATATTTGAGTATTTGAGAGAGAAGTTGGGAGTAATTTATTTTACTTCTAGCCATTGAAGTTTAACATCAATTGAGGGAGAGATAAGTGTTAGCTCTAGGTAGGCCCTTTGCCATTGATTTCAAAGGGGGAAAATAACATGTATATGTATAGGTGAAAAAATAGGTACAAGGAATAGGTATAGGTTACTACAACAAGAGGGAATTAATTTATATTTTTTAGATGGCAGTATGTGCAGGTTTTAGGATATGGCATTTTTAGTTTGAGGTTTCCATCAATGACAAAGGGGGAGATCATTAGAAATATTGTCATTGATGTCAAAGGTCTATCATTATTGGTGATAAAGGCCCCATTGCATTTAATGGTGTTTTTAATATTCATATCTTGGCTAAAGTGTGTTAATATTTATTTAATATTAATGAATATATTTTTTGTTTTATATAAGTCAAAAGAGGGCCCATGGAGAAGTCAAAGAGTCATGGGGTAAAAGATGAAAGAGAAATGGGATGCATTTTCTCATGAAGAGTCATCTTGAGGAATTCAAAGAGTCACCATGTGAAGACAAAAGAGGTATGGTGCATTTTTCCATGAAGGGACACTTTGAGGAATATGAAAAGTCACTAAGATAATGAAAAAAGAGGAAAGGACACTTTTTTTCAATGAAGGGTCACCATATGACCTTTTAAATGCAAGGATACGAAGGGTCATGCAAGTTTGGCACCATTTTCTATAAGGATTGAAGGGTCATAAAGGGTGAATGCCAATGGTAATTTAGAAAGCTATAAATAAAAGATTGAGAAGCTATTTTTTATATACAAGAGAGTGCATGGTTTGTATTTGTTTTTGAAGAGAAAAAAGCAGGAGATATTGTAGAGTTATATCATTTTTTGAGTAAGCAACATTGAGAGATAGTTATGTTTTATACACAAGAGGGGTTGGTGCTCACAAATATTTTCAAGGGGTTGGTACCCCTATGGGTTTGTGCTCACAAATAGTTATTATTTTGGTGCTCAACAAAGGGGTTAGTGCTCTTGTAAGTTGGTACTTGAAAACTTTGTATTTTGAGTTGGTGCTCATTCATATACTTGAGATTGTTCTTCATGGCTTTTTCTACTTTGGGTTTCCATGTAAAAATATGGTCTCTCTCTCTCTCTCTCTCATGGTGCAAATTATTGCTTTATTTTTATTGCAT
This sequence comes from Torreya grandis, assembly GCA_037957365.1. NCBI lineage: Eukaryota > Viridiplantae > Streptophyta > Pinopsida > Cupressales > Taxaceae > Torreya > Torreya grandis. The sequence continues at coordinate 388,464 of JARHVA010008870.1, read as the reverse complement.
ATCTTGAAAGTGTGACTAAGTGGTTAAAGAAAAGAAATAAGATTAAGTAAAAAGATATATAATATAATGATTCACCCCCTCTCTCAATATATTTCATGCTTAACAGATGGTTGGGAGGAGAAGGTGAAATAGAAGAAACGTATTATGGAAAATATCTTAGTAGAGTACACATAAACCCCTATCTACACAAATGGAGACCTTTTGTGCAATTAAGATGTATGATCGCTTCATATTATGGGACCCTAACCACTTAAATCTCAAGGTATTGCAAAAAAAACCTCATCTGTGTCACAAGTTTTTGTGAACTATGCTGGGGCGACAATACTATAACATTATGGAAAAAACAAAGAAGTTTTTAGAGCCAACATATTTAGACCACTACCTTAAAAACACATTCAAAAAGTTAGATTTGGTAGGCACGAGGTAGTTTCAAAGTGATTCAATTGACATTCCTATGACATAAAGCAAAAACATTTTGGCCACTGGACACACTTGTCATAACTACTCTATCGATGAGTCTCCCCACACACAGATGATAGGTTTGGGAAAAAATTCTATTTTTTACTATTCCTACACAACATAATGTAGAGGTGGATTTAGCTATGGGTATTATTACTAAGGTGTCAAGTTCTTTCTAGGATATCTCTCCCTCTGACACACCTTCCTTGGATAGAAGATACTTGACTAGATCTCATACCCATGCTTTACTACAACAACCTGGTGTTCACTTGTAAATAAGTGGTTTGAAGCCATTTTATTTCACCCACTAAAGGTTAACAAAGGTTGACCTTCTCATTTCTCCATTGTATACTAGGAAGCTGATCGTGATGTCATTTCTGGCAAGCAACTTACTATCACCCGAGCCCTTATTAGTGCAACCCATAAGAGGTTGTCTAAATGATCATTACATCAAAAAAAATAGAGGTAAATGGATGGACTTGAAATAATGATCCCTTAAGAGGCTCCAGATAAAAACCTTCTATCATTTTTAGTCAAGAAACTATGTACTCATATTTGGTTTCAAAACGTCTACTTCAAAAATACTTCCCTGATTGGTCATTCTTGGTAGTTAGATAAGATGGACATTTGAGTGGGTTGGCTATTGGTTGGAATGACTCTTTGTTTTTAATATCCACCATAAAAAAATACACATTAAATACATGGGACTTTCTTCTCCAAGGAACTCAATTTGGATGTGGACTTCCTCAATGTTTATGCTGCATCACACAACATGAAATTTTTTTGGTCAGACCTCAGAGCTTATGGTATTCTAGATAAGCCACATCTCATCCTTGGTGGTGATCTCAACCTTACTACTCACCCCACATAAATTTGGGGTGAACATGCTCAATCAGACCCATTGGCAAAATTTTTTCTAGATAATATGGTACAACACACTCTGGTAGACATTGCTCCCAATCTTCCTAAGCCTTCTTGGTCAAATCAACGTAGTAGTACTCAAGGCATCTCAAAGAGGCTAGACCATTTTTTGATCAAAGAAGCTCTTATTTTACAAATCAGTGTTTTTAAAGCCTCTACTCTAAAACAACACACTTTTGATCATTTTACCATACTATTACAATTATGTTTGGGAACAAAATAACCTCCCACACCTTTTAAGTTCAACCCCCACTGGCTGTAGTATGAGGATTTCATTGCATTGCTAAAGGGGTCATGGAATAGTTACTCAACTAATTTTGGTGAACTTGCTATGGTCTGTTTAAAAAAAAATATCAAGAGGGCAAAAGCAGTGGCCATGGATTGGGCAAAACATAGATTTATGAATAATGACTTGGCACTCATTGAGGTGGAGAGGAATATCAAAGACCAACTTAGAAAATTCCATATAAATGATTACATAGTCGATACATTATAGGAGATTGACACTCTGGAAAAAGAGAATGCTAGATTCCTTGCTTAGCATGAATAAAAGTGGAGGATGAAAAGCAAAATAAATTATTTTAATGAAGGTGATGAAAACCCAAAAAAATTTCATCGACATGCCTTGGATAGACGGGCATATAGCACCATCTAGAACATTAAGGACCAAAATTGGGAGGTTTTTTCAAAATTTTCTACTATTTCAAAGGCTATTGTTTTTCATTATAAATCTATTTATATTGAACCTCTCAGAGAAAATATCAGAGATATCATGGTGATGGCCACTTTCTTTGATCGATGGGTTAGTGAACAAAAAAACCATGCACTCCTTTAGCTGATCACTATGACTGACTACATAAAACACTTCTCACCTTTCAAAAATTAAAGGTTCCAAGCCTAGATGGATGGATGATTGAATTTTACCTTGGTTATGGGACCACATTGTAGATGACATCCTCTTTGTAGTGGAATAATCTCGTTGCTCTAGTAAAATTCATGGACCCTTTTCTTCCACCTTCATTACCAATATTCCAAAGGATGACAACTTATCCACCTTTAATCACTTTTGACCCATCTCTTTATGTAACTATGTGCACAAGATCATCTCAAAGATCATTTTTGCTTATCTTAGACCCATTTTATCTACACATATCTCCACAAAATAATTTGTATTTTTTGGACAACTGACTTATTCATGATGCTATTGGATCTACACAGGAGTCTTTACATTTTATCAAACCTAGAGTAAGTTCTAATTTCATGCTCAAAATTGACCTAGCCAAAGATTTTGATCCCACAAACTGGCTCTATCTTAGGCTTATTTTCACATAGGTCAATTTTGACCCTCATTTCATAAACTAGGCTGAGGATTGCTACCAATCCACCTCTTTTGTAGGGTTGATAAATGGTTCTACTTGCTCCTTTTTTTATCCCACTCACGAGCTCTAGTAAGGATGCCCACTTTCCCCACTTCTATTTATGGTTATTGTTGAGGCACTCAGTCAGTACATTAATCATGAATGATCTATTGGTAACTTATCAGGTGTGAAGATTGCTTCAGATACACACCTCACCCATATATTATTCGTTGATGACATTCTAATCTTTGGAAATGGTACCCTTTAAGAAGTAAAGTGATTAGATCATATCCTAAAAATATTCTATGATGCTATCGAGATGGAGATCAATTTACAAAAATCTTCATTGTATTTCTTCAACATTGCCTAGGCTACTTGAGATCTCATCCATATTATGCTACCCTTTCCCATCCTAAATTGTGTTGATAACAGTAAATACCTAGGCTTCTTTCTCAAGGAAAATGACTACCATTTCAAATATTGGCTTTGGATTGTTGATAAGCTAAAAAAACACATTTCACTTTGGTGTAACCATTGGATATCTATGGCTGGCAAAATTACACTGATTAAGAGCACACTTGAGGCTATCCCTGTTTACTAGATGTCCCTACATTCCTTCCTTGATTGATCATAACCAACATTAGGAAGCTATGCATGTATTTTATTTGGTAGAGAAATAGAGAAAAAAATGAATTCCACTAATCAAATGGGACATTATTTCACAACCAAAGTTGGTTGGTGGATGGGGTATTAAGGACCTAACTTTATTCTCTAAGACACTAGTTACAAAGGGAGCATGGAACTTAATCACAAAATAGGGTCTATGGTAGAGGATTTTACACAAGAAATATATTCATCCTCTCTCTACTATAGTTTAGATTCAGTTGAGTTCTAAGAAATATTCCAGAGCTTCACTCTTTTGGAAGGCTATTTTTATGAGTTTCAACCTTAATGCTTCTTTCGTAGCATGGAAACCTAGGGACAGATCTACCATATGCATTAGGAGGGATGTGGTGATTGGAATTTTGCCTAAATTTCACTTCTTAGAATCTATGAAAGTCTCCATATAACATAAAAATATTTTTACTCTTGTTGATGCCTATGACTCCAACATGCTAGGGCCATGACACTCAGGTTGGAAAACTGCTATGGATATTGGTCTTAGTGACCTAGATGCCCCCCTCTGGAAGTGGTACCATTCTTGTCTTATCTCAAACTCTATTGTCCTAAATGACACTAAAGATAAATTATTTTGGGTTGTTAATCACAATAGTAGCACTTACTCAGTAAAATTGGGATATCTTGCTCTCTAGCCTTTATGTCATGGTAAACCTATACCTTGGTGGTGGAAGGGCATTTGGCACATACAATCTCCTCTGAAGATGAAGGTAAATTTATAGTTTGATCTACATAATAGGTTAATGACCTAGGATAATTTGATTCATTGGGCTTGGATTAGTCCAAACTATTGTGCCCTATACCACGATTGCATAGAATCGATTGACCATATATTCCTTTTCTATAGTTCCTCAAAAACTATTTGGCAATTCAGCCACATCTTTTGGTGATTTTCCCAAGTTGGAGGGTGATAATTTGACTAAGGCTTGGAACCTTTGGCATGCACATGGGGGTTTCTAAGAATATTAAAAATTATTTCCATTACATCTCTGCTAGAGTATTCAGCTCACTAGAAATGATGCTAATTTTAAAGACATGCAACGTTCTACTACATCAAACCTTTATAAATTCAAATCATCTTTACTTTCTTTACCCTCCAGGCATGTCAAAAAATGATGACTCATTCTGCCACTCTAAGTGGACTCTACAAAGAAATATTGTTATTGTGATAGTATTGGAGGTATTATCTTTCTCCATGATAGGGTTATCACTTTTCAATCCAAAACAGGACTACAATCCAAACATTGTGTGGAGCTACATGCTATTATATCTTCTCTCTCCATTTTTGGGGTGTATGCTATCACTTCTTTAATGGTGTATTATGATTCTATATTGGATTGTGATTGGTTGAATGGTAAATATCAATGTAAACATAACATTTTATCCCACCTCATCAATAGAGATTTTGATCTCGCTTCACACCTACATTTCCTCACTTTCATCCATATTTTTAAGGAACATAACACTAGAGTGGATGTGCTGGCAAAGATGGCATGTGACCTTACTATGGGTAAGGTACATATAAAGGTAATAAATAATGACAAAATGTATATTCTGAGGGAGATTCCCCTCAACAAATATATTGTAGTTGATACTAAACCAAAATACTTGGTTCTTTATTGAGTGTATATCGAATACACTAATTTTGGTATATGGCAAGTTGAGGCTTATTGGCTTCCCTGGGAACACTAAAAAATTCTATGTATTTCTCTCCTATCTGAGTTTCGTTTCTCAACTTTTGAATGCCATCTACTGGTATATCCTAGATGTATCTTTTTTCAAAATATTGGAATAAAAATATCAATTTTTTTATTTTGAATATATATATATATATATATATATATATATATATATATATGATGAACCTCCAGTTCATAAAAAACCACTATTATATATAGGTAGTTTATTTTGTTGATGGGGTTCAAGGAGTTTATTTTAGCCTACACCATTTTAATTCTTAGAGTTAATAAACCAACACTATATATATATATATATATATATATATATATACATATATAATATGGCCAGATAGATGGGGTTGGGTGGTTAAGGTTTAATAACTCCCTTGATAGTGTATTAGACAAATAGATGTATGGGCCATCTTATTATATCTATACCTAAGCTTTATGAACCCAAAATCTGAAGGAGTATTGGGTATATGCAGATAGTCAGTTTATTCTTGTTATTATACCCAAATGGGCATATGGACAATATATAATCAATGAAGGAAAATGAGTCTATCAATGACTTCTTCACAAGGTCAATAAATATTATTTATCAAATAAAGACATGTGGTGATACCCTTAAAGATCATAGGATTATAGAGAAGGTGTTGAGGATCTTTCTAATCATATTTGACCCTATAGTGGTTACAATTGAAGAGTCAAAGTATTTAAGGTAAATGATAATAGATACACTAATGGGTTCTTTGCAAACCCATGAATAAAGGATGAATAGGTTATCCACCTCTTCCCATGAGGAATAATTTAAGACCAATGTGAATGTTAAAGGAAGGGGGAGAGGATTAAAAAAATAGAGGATGAGGTAGAACATGCAATAGTCAAGAAGGTGGAAGGTATATCTATCAAGAGTCCCAGGGAAGAGGAAGAGAAAGGAGTATCAACACTTTTAGAGGAGGATCTACACAAAGGTATGATAATTCTAATGTCTAATGCTATTATTGAAATAAGTATGGACACTATGATAATGAATGTAGAAATAAGGAGTATGTTATGAATAGGTAGAATTCAAATTTATCGCATACATAAGAGATTGAACCTAATAGGAATGAGAAAGGTGGAAACTTACAACATGCAACATTACAGAGTGAAGTGGTAAAGAGACATGTTACTTGGATAGTGGTTATATAAACCACATGAGTGGAAATAAAGAGATGTTAAACCACATTTACGAGTCAATAAAATTAGAGGTAAAGATGGGCAATGTAAGAATTTCTATCCACACCAAGAAAGGTGACAAAAGGCAAATTCAAGATGTATATGATGTGCCTAGGATGAAGCAAAACCTTATTAGCATTGGGAAACTTGTCCAAAATGGGTAAAAGGTTAGATTTGAGAATCATGAATACATAATCTTTGATATGAGTGTCTGTAATAGATAGATTATGATAGTTAATATGACAAGCAATAAGATGTTTCCATTGAGAATACAAAGTGAGCTTGTAATAACATTAAAAACTATAGTAGACGAGTCTAATCTTTGGCACCTAATATATAGGAATTTGAGCTTTGGAGGGCTGAACCTTCTTCAAAAGAAATAAATGGTGAGAGGACTGCCCCTTATAAAAGAACTAAACAAAATGTGTGAAGGATACATTTTGGGGAAGCAACATAGGAGTGAATTTCCCATGGGTAAATCATGGAGAGCTAGAATTCATTTAGAGCTAATCCATTTAGACTTATGTGGTCCAATGAAGACCTCCTACCTATCCAATAATGTATACTTCATGAAATTCATAGATGATTTCATTCAGAATATATGGGTGTATTTATTAAAGAATAAATCAGATGCATTTGAGGTCTTCAAGCAATTCAAGGTCACGGTGGAGAAACAAAGTGGTCACTACATGAAGATTTTCAGGATGGATGGAGGGGGAAAGTATATCTCTAATGAGTTCATAAATTTTTGTAAGGATTATGGCATCAAGAATTAATTTATAGCTAGGTATACACTGCAAAAAAATGGTGTGGCCAAGAGGAATACTAGGACCATCTAAGAGATAGCAAGGACAACATTAAAGGTAAAGGGTTTACCTACATATTTTTGGGTTGATGTTGTAGTAACAGTCATGTAGTTATTGAATATTATTCCAATAAAAAACATTAGGGATATGATTCCTCAAGAAGCATGAAGTAGCTAAAATCCAAGTGTAGAACATCTTAGAGTATTTGGATGGGTTGCATATACACATGTGCCCAAACAAAGAAGGACAAAATGGGATGACAAAGGTGAGAAGTGCTTATTCATAAGGTATAGTGACCAATCAAAGGATTATCTATTATACAGTCCTATCATGAAAGATCTCATAATAAATCAAGATATTCAATTTGTTGAGCATGAAGCTTGGGAGGAGAGACAAGAAGAAGAACAAGTGCAAAGAAAGGCTAGTGGACCCTTTATTGAAACTGAAATATCAAGTGTTACAACCACCTATGCACAAAATTAGATTCCTATTTCACAAATAGATGATTCATCTATTGGTAAAATCCATCAAAGAGGTTAAGGAGTTGTTCATGAGTCAACAAAACCCTCCTCTAACTCAAGCCAACATAGTTTTAGAACAAGGAGATTAAAATAAGTCTATGGGTAGTTAAGGTATGAAGAAAATCAAGATGAATCAATGAATTATGCTATAAATTCATTAGTTGATACTATTTATTATGAATAAGTAGTTAAGGATATAAAGTGGCATGAGGCAATGGATGAAGAAATTCATGCAATAGAGATAAATCATACTTGAGATTTAGTCAACCTAACAAAAATAAAATGGGTCATAGGAATCAAGTGAGTGTATAAGACAAAAAACACTCCTGAAGGCAATATAGAGAGGTATAAGACAAGACTAGTGGTGAAGGGCTACAAGGAAAGGCTTGGACATGACTAAAATGAAATGTTTGCACCTATAGAAATGATAGAAATGGTAAGGATAATCATATCCATTGCTACTCAACACAAGTGGAAGGTGAATCAAATGGTTGTCAAGTCAACCTTATTAAATGTAGTGCTATAAGAAGAGGTTTATGTGGTATAAGCACCCATATATAAGATTATTCATCATGAGAATAAGGTATATAGGCTGAAAAAGGCATTTTATGGGCTTAAGCTAATCCCAAGAGCATGATATAATATACAGACTCTTACTTGTTGAATAATGGATTTAACAAAAGGGCTAGTGAGCTAACTCTATATCAAAATTAGAAAAGGTGATATTTTGATTGTATTTTTATATGTGGATGATCTAATATTCATTAGAAATGAAAAATAGTCAATAAGAGAGTTTAAAATATCCATGAAGAAGGAATTTGAAATGACTGATTTAGGCTTCTTGAATTAATTTTTTGGGATAGAACATAATAAAATAGATGAAGGCATATCCATATGCTAATATAAGTATGAAATGGATATTTTAGAGAGGTTTATGATGCTACAAAATAAGCTATTATCTACACCATCTGAGACAAGATTAAAATTGTGAAAGGATAATTGCAATAGTAATGTCTACCCCACATGGTACAAGATCTTAGTGGGAAGATTAATGCATTTGACTACAACTAGGTCAAACATCTTATATTTAATTAGCCTCATATTTAGATTCATGGAGATGCCAAAGGAGACACATTGGTAAGCAAGCAAGAGGATATTGAGATATGTGAATGAAATAATAAATTATGGAGTTTTGTATGCAACAACAAATGAGTTTTAGCTAGTGGGTTACACAAATAATGATTGGGTTGGTAGCCTCTATTATTGAAAGAGCACTTTAGGGTATGTATTTCATCTTGGATCAAGAGTTATATCTTGGAATTCAAAAAAACAACCAATAGTATAAATTTCTATAGTTGAAGTGGAGCACATAGCAACAAATGCAACAACATGCCAAGATATATGGTTGAGAAGGATACTCTTAGATTTGTATGAAGAGTAGAAAGGAATTTATATAGTCTATTTTGAAAATATATCCTCAATAACATTATCATCAAATCCTGTCTTTCATAGTAGGAGCAAGCACATTGCAATTAGGTATCACTTTATTTGAGAATTAGTTGAAGATCATGTGATAGAGCTTAAATTTTGTAAGTCAGATCAACAACTAGATGATATTTTTGTTAAGACATTTTCATGCATTAAGATGAAGGTTAAGATTCATTAATGTAACAACATTTGGCCTACATGGATTTATGTTAGCTCTAGACTATTACAGTCTAGCTCTAAACTCTGGACTCCTATAGTTCAGCTCTAGACTCTAAAGTCTAGCTTCAGACTCCTAAAGACAAGTTATGAACTCCTAAAAATTATCTACAGACTCCTAAAGCTAAGATATGAACTCCCATAGGGTAGCTACAGACTCTGCCAGTCCAACTAAGGACTCCATTAGACAATCTACGAACTTTAGTAGTGAAGCTCTAGACATGCACAAAATGAGTACAAAAGGATATGGATAAGTGAAGATAAGTTATAAGGATGTTTTGAAGGCTGATAAAAGTCCTAAAAATCATGTTAGGAAGGTTAATAATAAGGGGGATTTGTTAAAATATTTTATTTTGATTTCCTACCTACCCACCCCACAAGCTACAAACTTCTATAGTTGAGACTTTTGAGCCACCAAACCATATTTAATGCATAACATGTTCAATTTTTTTTTTTTAGAGTCATTTAAAATTTATGGGGGGGGGGCACACATGGTAGGTAGAAGATCATCTAGTAGGGAGAAAAATAAAAGAAGATAAACATAATATAATTAACACAGTCTTAGAAGAAGGAAGTGTGGCAAAGAACAGAGTAACAACCCCTAGCTTTTATATGCATCAGTATTAGTAGTCAGGAAAAAGAGAGAAGCCTACATGAAATAAGTGCAGTAGTAGGCAAAGAGAAGCCTAGAGAATACAAAGCGACAATAGGAAGAAAAATATCATAGCAGTAGATTGTGAATGTCAAATAAGAAGAAAAAGACATAACAAGAAGGAGAGATAGATGTAGTAGGGAATGCATATAACTTGAAGAATGCAAAAGTAAATTATGGAGAACTAACCAACCAATAGAAGAAAGCAAAAAACAAAAGTGAAGTTTTTTTTTTGAGTTTACATGCACAACTAATTTATGCTTTGTAATCAGTTTGTAGTAGGATTTTTTAAGTGAATTTAATACAAGAAGTTCTATATTTTTCTATATACCTTTGCCTCCCCTATATTTTTTTAACATGTGTTTTTAGTGAATTTATAGCACTCTACTGAAAGCTTCAGGATTATTCAAGAGCTAAGTAATTCATATGTTTAGGCTTCGTATTTAACCCACATGGCCCTACACATTCTATTTTTTGTGAACAAAACCATGATCCAAAAGTTATTTTTTTTGGTAACATACTCTACCTTTTTATCTATTCAAAACACATTCAATCATTTTGAAGTCCTTAGTAATGAATTTTGTGTTTGTTTGGGATAGAGAGTTAAATCACCTATGAAGTAGTCATTAAGCATATTTCAACCATTTGGTTAGTTAATCCCCATGGTAGGTCATCTGGTATAACTATACTCATAGTGCATGAGGCACTCCCCTAGTGGTTGAGGAGTTACTATAAGGGACAAAGGTCCAATGCCATCTTATCAACTTGACCTTCAATCTACAAGTAAACTAATGAAATAACAACCTTTACATTAACAAAAAAAGAAATTCCACGGGCCTCATGATTAAAAATAGTATTTTTTGGCTTTCCAAAGATGAAAGAGGATGATAGAATGAAATAATTACCAGAGAAAGACAATAGAGGTTGGTTAATTATAAAATTCCCCAAAAAGTATTTGATACAAAGAGAAAGGCTTAGGATGACAAGGTTGGAATAGCAAATGAATCCATCACTAGGTAGATTAAGATTTAGGACAATACTAAAACAAATGTTTAAAATATTTTGGCTACTTACAAGTTGGACAAAAGGGATGGGGAATGCAGAAATGGAGCAACCTCTCATAGAGGGGGAACCCTTGGTAAATTAAACACCATAAAAAATGAGTGAGCTTGGGATCTAACATAGGGTGCCACACATGAGCCAGATGGGTGAGCCAAGTCCTAGCAGAGGACTGAAGGCCCTATTGCCTATTGAGCTTGTTGAGAGTTAGAGAGAGTTGACTCATGAGCTAATAAATAAGCATGAGAGAGTATATTTTAAAGTGTGTATCATAGTTACACCTCCATTATTTCCACCAGGCCTTAAGAGGTTGTATGCCAAGATTATGAATCATAACATTGGGGAGTAATTTTTGAATGTGAAGGATTGAAGGTAAGTTGATTTTATTTCATTAAAACTTGATTTTTAATTTTGGCTAGGGAATCCAATATATTTAGGTAACCATATCATGGATATTGTGAATCCCTTTGTAGAATAATTTCATAGCTTTAATACTAGGTAATTCAACTAGGGGGATGGAAGAATTAGTGAGAATAGAAGACCACCATAAGATATGATCATTAAAAGATAACCCTATGTGAAATTCATCCCATACCCACCTCAAGTGGGGTATGACTACTTAGAAATCCATCCATATACTTTTGACTACAAAGGAGCCTGTAATAATAATAGGCATATTAGTGATGAGGAGGGATTGAAATCCAATATTTTGCCAATTAATTTTTCCATAGAAAGAGCCATAAGAGATACAATATCAGAGGAAGATTTTCCAAGACTCATTTCCCTCAATAGCTTGAACAAGCCATTTAGAATAGAAAGCCATACTTTAATGATAGGTGTCAATGATGCCCATGCCACCTTTATCATGAGGAAGGTAGTAAATATCTTAGGCCACCTGATGAAAACCCTGAACACCATTAGAATTGGCCTAGAGGAAATCCTAGATAAGCTTGGCTAGACTATCATAAGAGGTTTTAAAGGGGCCCTATGAAGATGAATAGTTAACATGAGTAGAAACAAAGATCTTGGTGTAAATCTAGAACTTGACTGCTATAGAAATGGGATTGGTGATCCAATACTCAATCTTCCTTTCAATCTTGTAGAGTATATATTGACAAAGCTCAAACGATGAGCTATCAAAAGTGAAGGGGATGCCCAAGACCTTGAATATTTCCCCCAGATCAATCCACTACCAATTAAACTTTTGAAGGCACTCAGGCAAATGCATCATTATTTGATGAAAACACTAGTTTTTCCTCCATTGAAGGTTGGATTCAGAAGCTAGAAAAAATATATCTTGGTATTACATAGATTCATTAAAAATTTGCCTCTCTTCAAGCATGAGGAAGGTGTCATATGTAAAGTGGCCATTGATGAGTTGAGGGGTGAACTCGGGTAACACAATGCCATTAACGAGGCCTTGTGAAGCCTTAGAAGATAAGAGGTAACCTAGGGTTCTAGTGGTTAAAACATAGATCACTAAAGCAAGGGCAAAACCTTGGTGAAAAGAATGCAAATTGATAGTGAACCAGGTCGAGCATCATGAAGCAAATAATGCATTACATAAATGAAATAGGGGCCAAAATTGAGATCCTTGAGCATGGAAGAATAAAATGCCACTCAATGTTTTCATAAGCCTTTTAAAGTCCAATTTAAGAAAAATAGTTAACTGAAGAGAGGATTAGGCATAAGCCATGCTATCCCAAACTACAATAATATTATCCAAAATATATCTTCCTCTAATAATTTTTGTTTGTTCTGGTCTAACAATGGCATGTATGAATAACTTAATGCAATTGGTGAGGGCTTTGGAGAAAACATTGTTAGAGACATTGAGCAAGGTTATTAACCTCTAGCTAGTGACCAACTCAGGATACTAAGCTTTGGGATTAAATTTTATATAGCCTTGATTGATTATGGGTCTAAGAGATTAATTCTGCAAGGCTTCTTTGTAAGCTTGTAACAAGTTAGGCCCAATGAACTCCCAAGTGGCTTCATAAAATTTACAAGGGAAGCCATTGAGGCTGAGGGATTTACATTTTCTCATATAGTTTAAAGCCTTTGGAAGCTCGTATAAGGTGAGCGGGGCATAACATAATTGCTAAAGAATTGGCTTGAGCTTGTGACACACCGCGTTGAGGTAATTTTGAAGAGCTTGGGACTGCTCAATTAAGAAAGGGTGGGCATGAAAAACTAGTTTATTATTCTCAATAAAGGTTGAGGATATATCAAAATGGGAGGTAAGATAAGATTGAAACACTTGAATGGCTTAAATTTTCCCATGACCTTGTTTGGAATTCAGTGCTTTAAAGAACTCCTTTGAGGTTGTGTCACCAATTTTGAGTGTAGCCAAGTGTAAAGCTAGGTGCCTCTAGCTATATGACTATCTACCACCTTAAGGTGGTGTTTGAGGGAGGCACTAGCCCCTATAATAGTAAGTTGAAAGGACCAGTCTCAAGGGAGGTTAATACTTATTTGAACTCATTGTGTGTGGCCTCCTCAGAATGCAAGCTTATATATTTAGGTGACATGTAAATACCATGGTGGATAAAGGAGGTGGTGTACAAAATATCATCATTCCACCACTCAATCTAGCTGGTAGTATATGGTGGTTATGGGGCTATGTTTCAAATCCACTTACTGAGTCAGATGGTACCAATGTGACTCAGCATAGAGGTATTGAGAATAAACTAATTACGTGGCACATTATACTAACCAAAGTTACATTCCACTTTGAAGGAGAAGGGTCAGGGGTCTAACAAAATAATACCTAGGTGGATATTGACAAGCCAACCATCAATGTTAGAAAAAGAAAAAAGATTTTGCTCTTATATCATAAAGCAATTAGGCCATTTGAGCACACGATGATCCTCATATTGGTATTTGGACCATGTAAACTAAAACATGGTATTAAATGTTGGTCACCAAAAGAAAGGGTCTGCTAATGCCCATTTATTCTTAAAATAGTACCAAACCTCTTGTTCACCAACACACTATTACATAAGAAGGGCCCCAACCTCATCTTTGGGGTTTTCAATCATATTGAAGTCACCACACACAAGTCATGTGGTAGGAGATAACTCGTCTGCCAAAGATCACCAAAGTATCGAGTGATCAGGGCCATCATTAGGAGTATATATGTTTATAATGTCAAATGGATGGCCATCAATGTCAAGAATAATATATATTACTTGATGTGATGGGTTCTCCCCTTAGTAATGATGCTAGATGAGACCTTAGGAGTAAGTAAAATGTAAGTGCCTCTATGTCCCACCTCATGTAAGGGAGTGATCTAGGTGGTGTACGACTAAATGTTGTGTAGGGATGTCTAGAGGAGAAAGGTAAACACCTTAACTTCATGTAGATAGACAATATATGAAAAACTAATCTGTTGACAAGTATCTCACACAAAGTATTTATGGGTAAATTCTGTGCGACCCCTAACATTCCATGATAAAAAAATCATAGGGAAGGATCACACATTTGAATCTTCCCTTGTTGGTCCTCAAAATATGTCAACACTGCAAAGTTGTTATGTTGGTGATTATGAGAGATTCTATCAACCACAATGACATGGTATTTGGCATCATGCTCCTCCCAAGGAGAGTTGGCACCCTTATGAGGTGGGCTACAAGAACGTTAGGAGAATGAGCCACTAGATGAAAGAACCTCATCCATAGGCATCCTGAGATTCTAGGATGCTAGAGAAATCCTTCATAGTTTGTGAGGAATTAGGTTGGTAGGGGGAGGTAGAGAAGTCCCCTAAGAGGGTGAGATAATTGGAAAAGAATGGTCCTGAGGTGGTGGCTAGGGTGTGCTTTGTGGCTTAGGTCCTGATGACTATTTGGAGGCTATTATGGTCTAACCATCACCTTGGTTAGTCAGTTTGGGCTTCTCAGTTTGAGGAGGGAGATGAGGAGGCTTGGGACAACCCGTTTGAGGAAAATATTTGATATGGTGGTTCGAAGCTTGACAATAGAATCAAGTGTTGGGAAGGTTTAAATAAAAAACCTTTTTTGACCACTGGGTCTCCTCAATTTGTATTTTGATGAACTCTTTTACCTCCTTAGAGAGGTCAACCTCCACATAGACTCAATTAATAGGCCAAGGGGAGAACCACCTATTTATTTCAATCGTAACCACATGTCCTATATGAATAACAATTTGGGGATTAAAAGCCCAAAGGTGAACTGGCAGACTAGAAAGCTCAAGCCAGACAAGGGCATGAAGGGGGAATTATTAGAAACCTTAAAATAACAGAACTAGGGAGACAAAATTATAAGTTGGTTGCAAAATAACTAAACATTAGAATTCAAGAGAATCAAATGTGTCTCAGAGGTCCCATTAAATTAAATAATAAGAAACCTTTGGTAAGGTTTTGTATTCCAGAGACATGGACACCTAGTGCCTCCCAATGGTTGCAGAGCCACTTATGGAGGTAATCCTTCGAGGGGATGTGACCAACAAAATAAGTAATGATAGGATAAATTTTCATACCACTTGCAACATTGTTCAATAGCAACAAAATGAATACTTATTTCTAGAAGGGAAGGGGAGGCTGAGGAATTACCTCATTACAAAATTTTGGAACAAAATTTCAAGCTCGGTTGGGCACCATTAGCTCCATCTAGTACATCAACAAATATAGTAGAGCACAGAGAAGCCATAAATATAGGGCATGCCCACCGAAAGGGCAATGCGTTGAGCATAGTTAATGCATTGTAGCCTTAAAAAATCTTACGAGCCTAGCAATATGAACAATATGGAAAAGACACAAACCATGAAACCCTAGCAGAGTGATTTCTCCTTTCTCCTATTCTCATATCCCTATATTTCAAAACATCCTTCCATTAGTTTTTTACTAACTACTCCTACGCGTTCAATGATGGGTAGGTGGTCCACCCTTTTATGGGATCCTGGTATGGGAAGTCGTGTGTAATCTATATATAAATAATAAAAAATATATTAAATGAGTCATGGGATATGATAAATATCACATTTTATATTATTTAAAATAGAAAAATATTTAATAATCAAAATTAATTTCAAGATTTATTTGAATAAATTATTATAATGTTCTTCATCTAGAACATCCAAATTAACAATTATTTCATTAAATCTAGATACAATAAAACTAACAACAATTTAACTAATTTTATATTTATTTATTTATATAAATATAAATATAAATTATGAATATCTATCTTAAACCAACAATACTTTTTTCAGTGTTTTAATTATGGCAGTCTAGTACCTAAAATAATTGAAGAATCCAAGAGGTTGACCAATTAGACCATTAGTACCTATCTTAATTGAATTTGGTTGCCAAGAGTTATGTCAATGAAACATTTATTTTACACGTTATTATCTAGTTATTTGAATTCTTGAAAGTATCTGGATTAAATATTATGCTTTGTATGTTTTCTTCTTCCTTGTTTCTTTTGCTACAACTTCACGCATTTTGTATTTGCTTCACCAAAAAACATAGTGTTAGGATATGATTTCTTTATTTAACTTTTTGTTGTTTTGGAAATGTTCCATTTATTTGATAACGTTTAGTATAGTATATGGGTAATGAAGAAGGGATTACAACAGCTAGCCTATGTGAACACATTGTTCAATACTTTCAATTGGAGATGGAGTTTCTCTTCAACCCAACTATTTACCAAATCTACAACAGATCAACATATCTGCAAAACTAAACTTCACTATGTTCCCATTGATAGATGTTATTTACATCAAAAGACGTCAAACTATAACCTAGAACAAAGAAATAAAAGAAACCTGTTAGTCATGAGTTTTTCATGCATTGAAATCGTCACAGATTTTATTCACGATATTGTTCTCTTACAATAACTGGTCATGGGACTTATATTCTTGTACTTGCTACCTTTATGTTCATACTTTTGTTGCTGAAAAGAATATATGTGTTCTGACAAAGGCATCCTGTAAATGTGGTTAAGGTTTCCAAGATTGAACGATGCCGTAATGTATTGCAGCAGCATCAATTGAAATTCGAAATGTTTTGAAGGATGAGGAACGCCAGAAGATCATATTAAAAATTGATTCCTCAAATGTATGCTATCTATATGTTCAGCCAAAATTCTGGTTTTCAATTTATAATTAATGAACTTAAATATTTATAGGTATCTTTACGATGTAGATTTCATCAATTATCAATCGAGAGGAGTAATCGCTTGTAGCTCAAGCTTGATGATGTTAGGCAGTTTGTTTCCCGGAATGTCTTGTTGATAGCAGCTGCCAACGATTCGCTTCAATTATCCTATCATATGCTAACAGTCATGGACTGAAAAGATCTGAGAGTGATTTAATTTTCTGTGGGGTTTTTGTCGTCTTTTTCTAGGTTGAAGTGGGAATGAATACTCTCCAACCTTAAAAATCCCAACACCAAGTAGGTTTTAAATATAATTTCGGGCTTTGCTGCATTGTATAATCAACGCGTCATCTAGCTTAAAATCTATGGGTGGATTCCTGTGTTTGTAGCCATCAATCCATTAATATAATCCTAAATATTTTGATGTGTTTGCTGTGTTGAATTATAGGACAGAATCCCTGTCAAGAAATATATTATGATGCGAAATGGTGAACTTTTTTTATGTTTTTAAAATAGAAGCCCTTTAACATTTGAGTAAATAATTTAGAATTCTGGTGTCAATTATGTGAATTTCCTAAATTAATTGTGGTTATCAGATTTATTGGTGTTGAATTTATCATTTTGGGTATCATTCTTTTGATTGTTTGTTGAGAGATTCATGAAATACTTATTTGCAGTAGAATTTTAGAAAGTTAAAATGTTATAAAAGTAACGGTGGTATTGGATTTATTATTTTGGGTATCATTTTATCCTATTATTGAGAGCTTCATGAAATACTTACTTGTAGTAGAATTTCGGAGTGCTAAAATGCTATAAAGATAATTGTCTAGAAATTATACGAACCTTTTAAAGTAATTATCTAACAATTATACAAATCCTTCATTTTTTTTTAATTGAATAGTATATATATTAATATACGCAAATAATTGTACAATTCAATGGTCGAGTCAATAAAGAAGGCATACAATGGGTTTTTTGCTATGCTATATTTTATATGACTAGATTGTGTGTGCATATAAAATCTTTTCAAAAATATCTTATCAAATGCCATGCTTCTGAAATATAACGATGCGGTTTAAATATATGAGTTTCATGATAGAGTCCCTTCTTTGTTGGTTGAAAGTTAGTGGACGCACACGAACAAATTGTCCTTCTTGACTTGCACCTTATGTTATTAATCTTGTTCTCACATAATGCTTCCCAACAAAATATGAACTTGAGAGGGCATGCTGAAAGAACTTCTTTCACTATGAAGTAATGCAGCTATAAAATATTACAACAAATCAATATAAACAAGAAATTATCTTTGAAAAAATATACAATATCATATGTGATAATGAACACAACATAGTATGAGATGGTTGGAATGTCTTCATTAATATTTTTATGGTCTACAATTATATTTAGGGATCTAACTCACATATTATACTCAATAGACTTGGAGATGGAAAGTTTTAAACGGAAAAATCCAATTTTCATATATGAAAGTTGAGATGGTACGTGCCAATTGATTATTGCGATTGTGTAATTTTATTAATTTATTATTAATTTAAATTAAATTATAATAATTATATTATAATTATGTATATTTTCATGATGATAAAAATTTGAAAGAAAATAATAATGGATTTATTATATTATTAAAAATAAATTCTAACATTTTTAATATTTAAAAATAATCTTTAAATATTTATTGTTAAATTTTATGATTGTGTTGTATTTGTGTACTTATTAATTATTAATCTAAATTAAATATTATTAAATGTATTTATGGATTATGATTGTATCTCCTTTTTTTTTTTTCCCTCTCCTTTCTCTTTCTCAATTTACTATGTGTTAGGTAGTTTATTTAGAGTATGCCCCAATGTTATTGATAGTCTAAAATGTTAGCACTAATTACTAATAATTTTAGTGACCCTTTTGGTTAGAGTGTACATATATTTGTTGTATCTTATTTTTAAATTTTTAATCATTATTTTATTGGTTATTGTGCCACTATAATTGTCTATAAATATATAAGCATTCCAAATCATTGACAAAAAAGATGCATTTAATTACACAACATTTTATGAAGAAATTGATGAGCATTTTCAAGTACTCAAGAGAAAATTAAGGGTTCATTAGAGTACACATTGAAGTTTCTGAGTTTATATTTAGACACATACTACAAGACTTTGGTTTGCACTCATATTGATACTTTCTAGAGGCCTTAAAAATATCAAGTCAGTTCAAGTATTCTCTATTTTTAACTTATATATATATATATATATATATTTGAATTAAGGAAATAAAAATAATTATGTTTTGTAGGTGATCCATATGAAAGATTGGGAAATTGAGCAAAGTTTTTGGAGGTCATGGCTAGATGAATATAGTCATCAAATTATTTTTACTGGTATACAATTTTGTCTAAATGAAAAGTGTTTTGTCCAAACAAACCTTTTTTGTAGTTGCCAATTTTTTGTGTCATCTTTTAAATGTACATTTTCATTGTCACATTTTGATGACTTCCTCCATATTATGAAATAGAAATAAAGAAGTCTAAGTCCTATGTATTTTCCTTGCATTTATATTTGAAATTAATTAATTAGGCATGATTGGTGTTGTGTGCATTATATATATATATATATATATATATATATATATATATATATATATATATATATATATAATTTTCATTTTTTTAAAATGATACATCGGTTCATATTTCTTAAAAAATAGGTTTTTAATTATTTATTAATTACACTCTTTCACATCTTTCATGTTAATTTTTTTATTAAGTTGGCTTCCAATGATTTAATTGCCAACTCACTCACACCATTACACCCTTTTATTCCCCCAAATACCATTGTAAAAAACACCTACCAGTGTAATTAATGTTTAGTTTCCTTTTAGCATAACATGTTTTTCCAATTTATGTTGTTATTGCTAAATCTTCTTATTTTAATTTTCATTGTTATAATTAAAATTAAAAATATCATAAAAATTTGCCCTAATTACATCATATCATAATTAATTGTACATATGTATAAAATTTAAAGAATTTATTTATTTATTTATTTTATATTTATTATTGTGATAATTATTTTTACTTAACATTTATTTACCATCTTAGAATATACGATAGTGAATTATATTTATTATTGTGGTGATTTTATTTACTTTAAAATAAAATAATTTATTTATTTATTTATTTTATATTTATTATTATGGTAATTTTTTTTTAGGCTACGGGAATCGGTAACTACACTACTATAGTAGTGCAACGCCAGCATGGTCCCCCTATAACATTATTATGATAATTTTATCTACTTTAAAATAAAATAATTTATTTATTTATTTGTGTTTATAATTATTTAATTCATGTACATTTGACATTATAAAAAACAAATAAAATAAAAGAAGATAGTGAGTTCCAAAATAACTTATCATACACTATATCCAAACACATAATACAATCACAATCATAATGAACTTTGTTTGATCTATCACTTATTTTATATTAATGTTTTATATTTTTTCTTTATTAATTGAGGAATGTTGGATTTAATATCTAAGAAAATGTAAATAAAATGCTTGATTTCTTAGATAACAAGAACTAAAAATTTTCTCACAACTTTTCATATATTAATTGATGTCAATCTCTTCATTCAAGAGATGATATTATCCCTTTAATTTTAAAAAGATAAATATTTGAGATTAAAAATGAGATGAAAATATAAAATTAATAATAATTTAAATTTGAAGATAACAAATATATGACATTAAAAATGATACAATAAAATATAACTAACATAATTAAAATTATAGTAACTTAAATTTTAAGATAAAAAATATTTAACATTAAAAATAATACAATAAAGTATAATTAGCATACATATCTTATATAAATCTATGTAAATTACACCGATAAATATCCCTCTATATCATATTGAATTGTGAGTACTTTGAGAATGATATTTATTGATGTATTTTATATATATATTTATCTAAGATATATATGTGAATTAATTTTATATTTTAAAGTTTTGGTGTTACCCAAATGTGTAAAAAATGTCCAAGCTAAAATAGATGAATCCATTACTTTTGGATATCATTATTTCAAAATCAATAAAGAGAAGTAAAAAATGCTAACCTTTAAAGGAAATGAACTATTGATTAGTTTTGAATATTAGACTTCTAAACTTATGAGGAAGTGCCTATTTTGGGGAAATAAGTAGTCAATTAAGAGGCTTTAAGATATTACATATTGATTAATGATGTTTTGTATTTGAGCTTGGCACCAAGATGTTGGCATTTTAGTTTGTAGAACATGGCCCTTCTTTGGGTTTCGATATGTAAGAATGTACAATAATTTAAAAGTCATATGTGCATGTTGTTTGTTTGTTAATGAACTTAATTTTTGTTTGCATAGAATTTTCAAAACAAAAAAAATCATATGTGGCACTATGGTGTGATTAAATGGTTCATCATGAAATTAAACAATGGATAGTTGTTAAGAAAATTAAAAATTGTAGTTTTTATATAAGGTATTTTGTGAAGAGTCTCTCTATATACATTTCTTGTGAGTTCCTTAAGTGCAAATGTTGTGGTTACATACAATTTTTTTTAAAATAGTTTGAGTTATTCAATAGGTTATTGTGAGCATATATCAAAAATCCAAAGGGGTTTAGATCAATTGTTAGTGAATAAAATATCAAACAAAATAATGAGTATAATAGTTTAAGGCTGTCCATTATTTTTAATAAATAACAAGAAAATGAAGAATTAAGTAGATTTTCCACTATTTTTAATAAATATCAAGAAAGTGAAGAATCAAGTAGAAGTTAAACCAATGCATTATACCTTCTTTGGATACTTCTTTTCTTTCCAAAATTGTAGAGGCTTGCGCTTGGCTTGTAAACTAGAGTTCTATGAAAATGTTGACACCATACATGGACATTGTCTACATTTGGTTTAGCTTAAAAATAAGTTGAAGAATGTGAAGCTCCTTTATGAATTTTATATCATAAGTTTAGGTTCAAGAAGCATGTCTATAATGGAGGAATAAACTTCAATTTATAGACTATGTAAATTGATGACAACCATCTATCTCTTTCCCAAAATGGAAGATAGAGAATTAGTCCTTCAATATCATAAATGTGAGGTGTTGAGTGTTGTAAGAGAGGGATGGATTGCAATAATGAGGAATGGACCTAGCATGGGCTTTACTTGCCTTGGGATTTGCTCAAGTGATGAAAGAGGTATGGGTCTAGTAAGAGTTTGTCTCCCTTCATGCCTTGTCATGTCATGGTTTGGACTTGATGTGTTAACTTGAAGATTAAATTAATTTAATGAATTTAGAAATAATGGATATTCAAAATCAATTGAAATTGTAATTAAGGAAGCATTAGTTAATTAATTTATATTAATTAAGCTAATGAAAGAGGACATGAATAGTGAATAATGAATAGGGATGATGAATAATGATAGTGAATAGATGTGAAAAATTCATGATCCATTTAATCAATTAGGGGGCAGTACAAATAGTTGATTACATGTTAGTGTGGATAGAGGAATAGAACTAGAATCGACATGAAGTGTCTAATATTAGGTGTCTATATTTTTCTCCTATTTGAGCAGGCATAACAAAACCGATGCATAAAAATAGGCCAACCTTTCAGAGGCCATAAATTTTAATTGGTAACTTTGTTTGAGCTCTTCCAAGCGCCAAAATGACCATATTGAAAAGGTTGTTGTTGTCCTAGGCTGTTATATCAACCTAAAAATATTTTTGATATTTTTCAGAGGCCATACATTATCATTTGAGGGTCTAAAATTATGATTTAATTATTTTTTTGAGTTTTTTCTATTTTTTGAACCAAACATCAACATCAGTTGAATTTCATCCCATAGTATAATTATAGTTTTAAAGATATTTTGGAATATTTTTGGGATATTTTGAGAGATTTTAAAAATAGGTATTTTTTTTAGATTTTATTTTTTTGAATTCCGCATGTAAACTCTAATTTATGAGTTGAGGCTTATTTAAGCATGCTTTGGGTCTATAATTATTTTAATTCATTTGATATACATAAATATAAGTTATTGTCCAGAATCTTGGCCTATTGGTAATTTTATTTGTCTTGTTAATTTTTAGTTTCATTAGGGAGAGTATGAGTCTGTGTGCAACACCAGCATTGCTAACTTGAAAGAAAGATAGAGGATGTAGAATGTGTGTGGATAGTAGAGCAATTTAATTAACAAAATTAAAATAAAGTATAGTTTTTTATACCTTGTTTAGATGATATGATAGATGTGTTTAAATGAGCAAAATATTTTACTAATATTGATCTAAGGAGTGGTTATTATCAGATTTGAATTCATGAAGGAGATCAGTAGAAAATTGCATTAAAGACTAAGGATTAATTATATGAGTGGATGGTGATGCCATTTGGATTATCTCATAGACTTAGCACATTTATGAGGGTGATGAATACAGTGCTAAGAAAATATATTGGTAAGTTTGTGGTTATTTATTTTGATGATATTTTAATATTCAGTAAGACTAAAAAAGAACGCTTACATCATTTGAGAATGGTAATAGATTTGTTAAGAAAGGATAAGTTGTATACAAATTTGAAAAAGTACAGGTTTATACATAAAAAATTTGTTATTTTTGAGATTTGTAGTTTTGGTAGATGGTGTGAAAATAGATGAAGAAAAGGTAAAGGCAATTGTTGAGTGGCCTATTCCCAAAAGCATTACATGGGTAAGAAGTTTCCATGGTTTAGCATGTTTTTATAAAAAAATTATTAAAAAATTTAGTAGTAATATGGCACCAATAATAGATTACATGAAAGGGAAGGAATTTACATGGACTAGAGTGGCCACAAAAAGCTTTGAATTTTTTAGGAAGAAGATTACAAAAAGACCAATTTTTACATTACTAAATTTTAACAAAGTGTTTGAGGTTGATTGTGATGCTTCATTTGTGAGAATTGGTGTTATGCTAAGTCAAAAAGGAAAGCCAATATCATATTTTAGTGAAAAATTGAATGAGTTAAGAACAGAGTATTTTATTTATGATGTTAAACTTTACGCAATTGTATAGGCATTAAGACATTGGATGCATTACTTGGTGCCTAAGGAGTTTATACTATTTAAAGATAATGGAACTTTGAAGTATATAAATACACAAAAGAAGTTGAATAGTAGGCATGCAAAGTGGGTTTATTTTTTGTAGGGGTATACTTTTGTGTTGAAACATAAATTAGGAGAATAGAATTAGGTAATTGATACATTAAACAAGAGGGTAGCATTATTAAATACTATGATGAGTGAAGTAGTTGGATTTGAAGGCATCAAATAATTATATGATACTGATCTATATTTTAGCAAGGTAGTTGAGAAGTGCTGGAATCCATTAATAGGTGGGACATATGCTATTCATGATGACTATATTATACAAGAAGGTTATCTCTTTAAAGGGATATAATTATGCATTCTAGTTAGGTCTCTAAGTGACAATATAATAAGATAATTACATAGTGATGGTTTTACTGGACATTTTAGTAACATGAAGATAATAGCTTTGGTGGAGGAAAAATATTTTTGGCCAAAGATGAAGATAGATGTAACAAGGTATGTTTCAAGGTATAGAATATGTCAGGTGGATAAAAGGCATGCATAAAATACTAGACTATACATGCCATTACCAGTTTTAAGAGGATCATGGATAGATTTGAGTATGGAATTTATGCTAGGATTGTCAAACATATAGAGAGGTAATGATTCAATTTTTATTGTTGTAGATATATTTTCTAAAATGTTTCATTTCATTTCATGTAAGAAAACCAATGATGCCACTAGAGTTGAACAATTATTTTTTATGGATATTGTGAGATTACATGGTGTTCCAAAAACTATTACATCAAATAGAGACATGAAATTTCTAAATTATTTTTGGAGGACTTTGTGGAAGAAGATGGGTACTTAGCTACAATTCAGTATTGCATATCACCTACAAATACATGGACAAACATAAGTTGTGAATAAGATCTTAGGAAATTTATTGAGATGCATAGTGGGAGAGAATCTAAAGCAATTGGACTTGGCTTTACCACAAGCTGAGTTTGTATATAACATTTTAGTGAATAGATCAATAGGAAAATCACCATTTCAAATTATTTATGGGAAAAATCCTATGGGTATTTTAGTCTTTGGTATAATTTCCAATTATAGATCAAATTAGTGATAATGTAGAAGCATTTGTAGAGCATATGCAATAGTTGTAAAGAGTAAGAAGAAAGTTGTAGGAAAGTAATGAGAAATATAAAGAAGTAATAGGTGTCAAAAGAATATCCAAGGCATTTGAAGAAGGAAAGTTGGTAATGGTTTACTTGAGGAAAGAAATATTTCCAAAAGGCAGATACAATAAGTTGAAGTACAAGAAAATTAGACCATACAAAATTATGAATAAAATCAATGATAATGCCTATGAGGTAAGTTTACCAATTTTTTTTTTATATATCTCTAGTATTTAATATTTAAAATTTATATGAATTCCATGGAGAATATGGTGAAGATGATGAAGATGAAGAAGTAAATTGGGAACAACAAGTTACAAAGAAGAATAAAGAAAAAATAGTGCAGGTTTTGGATATGAAGACAATGAGCACAAGGCAAAGAAATTATAATAGGTGTTTGGTGAAGTGGGAAGGATTGTAGAAAGAAGACAACACTTAGATTATAGAATGAGAGATGAAGAAGATTGATAAGGAAAAATGGTAGTAGTATAATCAAGGCAACTTGCAGGAGCTGAGTTGTTTTCAACCAAAGGAGAATGATGAAAAAAATAGGCCAACCTTTTGAAGGCCATAACTTTTTACCCATATCTCCATTTGAGATCTTCCACATGCCAAAATGACCATATTAAATTTTTTTTTACTGTTTTAAGACATTCTACCAGCTTAGCAATGTTTTTGATATTTTTTGGAGGCCATACGTGATCATTTGAAGGTCTAAAATTATGATTTAATTATTTTTTGGGTTTTTTTAGAAATTGTATATTTTTAGAATCAGACATCAAATTCAATTCAATTTCATCCCATAGTCTGATTATAGTGTTTAAGATATTTCAGTAAATTTTTAGGATATTTTGAGAGTTATTAAAAATAGGTAATTTTTTTAGATTTTAGTTTTTTTGTTGAATTTTGCATGTAAAATTTAAATTTTTAGTTGAGGATTATTTAATCATGGTTTGGGTTTATAATTATTTCAATTCATTCAATACGAATCAATACAAGTCATGGTTTAGAATCTTGGCCTATTGGTAATTTTATTTGTCTTGTTAGTTTTCAATTTCATTACAAACATAGTTAGAGTAATGATTTTTTGAATAAATAATATACAAAACAAAGAAGAGATGAAAAATTAGGTTGTGATGATGAAATAATTAGTGATCCATTATTCCACCTTGAGATGGAATGTAGGATGTGTATGAGCTCTCAGAAAAGAGAGAAAAAAGCTAGAATGGAACAAGATATTAACTCGTGGACCAAAAAAATCCACTTGAACTAATGATTTTACACTTTTAAATCCAATGTTTGATAATAATAGAATTAAATTGGCCCCAAGGTGGGGGGAAGTGGGAAGGATGCATCCCAAGACAAGTGGCACACTTTAACATACCCCAAACGGGGTGAAATCTATAGGTTTAGGGAATGATCTATCCTAAAAACAAACTACATAATTTAATTTTTCCAAAGAGGATGAAAGCTCTGAGCTTGGAATTATAAAAAATACTAAATGATTGAATGGACCCAAAGAGAGAAGATCGATTGATGAGTGATTTTCACTATCAATATGGTTTTGAGCAATGATTATACTAAATCATTTGGTCCAACAGGGTGGATTTTTGTTTTTACAATTGATGATTAGGCAATTATTTGATTTCATTTCCTATATTGCAAATGTGATATGATATGATTTGGCATGTGATATTCAATATTAGATCATGTTTGGAAAAATGTTTATGACTTTCAATATATTCTTGTTAGTTGATTTATATCATGAGTAGAACATAAATTGGTCATGGTCTTTGTGATTTGGTAGACAAGAAGATATATTGTTGTGACATTGCTTGTTAGACATCCAAAACTTGATTTTTGATTTAGTATATGAAATTATGTATCATAGTTATACATTAATCATGATAACATTGGATGCCATTAACATAAAAACTTTATTTAAATTCAAATGTGAACAACTTTAGATCAATAAATAAAGAATCAAGACCTAAGTGTAAAACATAATGCAATAAACCCAAGCCAATTGAGTAAAGTAAAATAAAACACATCAAGCAATCAAGCAAGCACACATAAACACATAATTAATCAATTAATAAGCAAGTAATTAGTTCTTTTTGTGCATGTGTAGAAATAATGCATTACTCTTGGAAATTTTACCCCTAACATCAAATGGACAATAGATAGGATAATACAACAACCTAGATGGAAGGGGAATACAAGAATAAAGAAGGGGTGTAAAATTTGTCTCAAAATTCCCCATGCAAATAGACGTTGCCTACATATTCCATGGTAGACTTTAGGCCAAATGTAGTCTTCAAAAATTTAGGAAAGAATAAAAGTGATAACAAGTATATGAACATTATTTTGCAGAGGAATAATAAGAATGGCTCATAAAATGAAAAGAGCATAATAAAGACTAACACACAAAATGATCAAAGCATAAAAAAGGGGTAAGAGATAATAAGAACAAAGGAGAATAAAATATGAGTGTTCACTCATGTGATAGCCATAATTTATTCTACTTGAAGATGGTGAAAGACAGATGATAAATATGATGATGTTAGTTGAGCGACCTTGACAGACTTCATGTATCCAAGTCTCACCTACATATTCCATGTATATTTTAGATTGATGTAGTTTTCCTAAAAATCGAAGTGCAATTAAGGAATGATGATGATGATTAGAAATGACTATGACTAGATAAGAGGTTTCCACCCATGAAATGTTCAATTACAATGGGAAGATGATCCATGTCATACTGAAAGAGTGGTACCTAGGACCAAGGGGAGAAATCATGGTGAATAGGATGACAAAGAGTACAAATATTTTTTGGATTAATATAACTTGTGGAGATGCTAAACCTTTTCTATTTTTTTTTATTTTTAGGATTTTTTTTGGACTTTTCAAAAGTTTAGGTTTTTTTGTAATAATATATTTACATGAATACTATAAGGGAATATAAATAAATGCACAAGGGAACCATATAGCAAAGGAAAACACAACCATGAGTAGGGGTTCAAATTGCTTGAAAAATGGTGAGAGAATGACTCAAATAGCTCATAAAATGGTGAGAGCATGGCTTAGATTTCTCATAGAATGTAGAGAGTGTGGATTATATTTATCAAAAAATTATGAGAGCATCGCTTAGACTGTTTGAAAGATGGAAATAAAATGTATTAGATTACTCCCAAAATTACAAGAGCATGGCTTATATTTCTCATAAAATAGTGAGATTATAGCTTAGAAGGGTTGGCTGAGATGGCCTCAGGAATCGAGCATTTCCTACATAGTCCAAATGGATCTCAAGCCATTTTAGTTTATCATATAGTGAAGAATTATACTAATCAACAATAGGTTTAGATGAGAAGATAACAAATTAAGAATAATGGTATAGTACTTGTCCAAAGCTAAAAGATATAATTTCAAGGACAATTACACATGATATCCATGCCAAAGTGCTCTTAGATACTATGTTTAAGGATGTGTTGATGATGATTAAATCTGAATTAATTTTTAAATATTCTTCTAAATTTGGCATATGAATCCAACAATTGTACCTGTATATAGGAATCAAGATTAAGATGATAACATTATAGGGGAAAAGAGAGGGACTGACATAATTAAAAAATGAATGATGGGAAAGTGATAGTCCATGTAGCCAATAAAGGGTCCTCATGCATGTTTTTTAAGAAAATCAAGCATAAAAGTTCTTGAGATGTATAATATTCATGAGTTTATCTAACTCTTGCCCATATAGTGTATCCAACTTGTATGTTCTAGATCCATAGTTATCCTTGATAATTAATGGTCCTAGACAATAAGGTTAAAATTTGCCTTTCTTTTTACCCTTAGAATTGGTTTTTTTCTTTTTTTAAATTCTTTATCTCAAGGTCACCAAGTTTCAACTCTCTAGGTTTGATGTGCTTGTTATAGCTATGGTGTAACTAGTTCTGATATGCTTGTAGATTATTGAAGGTGGATACCTGATTTTCATTGAGTAGTTATATTTTTTATATATGGGCTACTATATACTCCTCATCATTGATGATATCCTTAAATGAAATGCCTCGAGAAGGAAACTTGATCTTAACAAGAAGAATAACCTCAGTGCCAAAAAAAGGGAATATCATGTGACTTCTATTGGTGTCTATAAATTGGTATGGTAAGCCCATATGGAGGGAAATAATTGTAAGTGCCAATCATGGCCAACATCATTGAAAATATTCTTTATATTTTTGATAATGTTTTGTTTCATTATTTAGTTTGTTCATTACCTTGGAGAAAATGAGGAGTGGAAAATCATTGTTTGATATGGAATGAGGCACAAAGTACCTTTACATCCTTATATTTGAAGGAATCACCATTATGGAAGTGATTTCATATGGAATGTCATAACAATAGATGAGATGATTTAGGATGAATTTGGAAAATTACTTATCGATTACATAAGTGAGGTGAATGGCCTCAACCCACTTGGTAAAATATTTTGTCAAAGTGAGAATGTATTTGTGGCCATCTGAAGAAGTAAAATTTATTTTACCTACAATTTTGATTCCCTACATCAAAATATAAAAAGAGTAGTGATAGGATGACTTGTTTTGACTAGAGCATAAATGAGATCAACATGTTTTTTTATAAGGTACACAGTACTTAACATATGCACATGCATCTACTTCCATCGTAGGCTAATAAACCCAATATGTAGGAGTTTATTAACAAGGACCATTCTAATAGTGTGTGCCATGTAAAATACCTTCACATACATCCTTAAGGACTAATCCAGATTTTACCAAAGTTAAATAATGAAACATATTTCCATCATAATTTTTATAATAGAGTGTAACACCTATTAATGTATACCAATAAGCTTTGTGAATAAAATATTTTTGTTAATTATGGGAAAGTTTGGCATTAAGAATATGGCTATGGAGGTAGTCATATAAATGATGGTACCAAGGTGAGATGGGACCAACAACATCACATACCATCTCATATGTTGAGTGATCATGACCTAGTTCCCAAATATGTTCAACAAATAATTGGTAGTCTCAAACATTATCTATGATCTTTACCAATGAGCCAATTTTTGCCATTACATGTTTTTTCCTATTACTAGCCCTTGGGATGTACTCAAACTGTATATGTTCGATGTTCTACTTGAGGGTGTCCACCATGTCTTTTTATGGCACAAGTTTTTCACCCTTTGTCTGGTATTGCTCTGTCACCTAATTTATAATAATATAAGAATCCACATGAACAAGTAACTACTTCATATTATATCATACCAATAGGTGAAACCCTGTAAGGGATATTTTGAATAATTTTGACTTATACCCACTAAAGTGGAGTGGAGAAAATTTTCTCCAAAATAATTTTCTGATGTTCCAAATAAAATGGACTATTTTAAACCATTTGGGCATATATCATTTTGAATGAATTAGACTATTTTGAATAATTTGGCCTTATATAGGTACTAAAATGGAGTGGAAAAAAATTATCCAATTTTTATTTTATTTTATTTTGAAAATAAAATGGACTATTTCAAACCATTTGGGCATAGATCATTTCAAATGATTTTGACTATTTTGAATAATTTAGACTTATACCCAGTAAAGTGGATTGAAGAAAAAATTCTCCAAAAATAATTTTTCTATATTCCAAATAAATTGGACTGAGTATGAAAATATTATGGAATTATTAGTAGCCAAATTAAATTAATATGTAATTATTAATAGTCCAAATTTTGAAAAACTATCATAGATAATTTGGACTTTATAAACAATTGATTGGACTTATTACAAATAAACTACATCTATCTAACGAATTTGTAATAAGTCCAAATTATTTTCAACCAAGGTATTCTTTTTGAATAATTTAAAATAATATGGTCTTATTAGTAGTCAAATTTTAAAAAATTATCAGAACTAAATTGGACTTTATCAAGAGTTAGTTGGAGTTACTATAAATAAACAACATCTATCTAATGTATTTTTAGCAAGTCCAAATCATTTGAAACCAAGGATTTCTCTTCCTCTCATAAACTGTAATTATATGCTTTCGCTTTTCCTTATTAGTCTATATATATAGTTTCATGTCACAAATAGATAAACATAAAGGACCTATTTATAGAAATTTTACTAAATAATTGGGAACTCAATGGATAATTTCAAGTAATAAATGGAGGATAAATGCATGAAAATCATTTGTGGTAATAAAAAATAATTAAGAATAATAATTTTAATGGATAGTTATAAGCTATCAAATTCTTTAAAAAAAATCTTATTAAATTTTAAGTAAACATAAATGGAATTTATGATATTTAGAATAATGTGTTTTAATATATATATATATATATATATATATATATATATATATATATATATATATATATATATATATATATATATATATATATAGTGCAATGATTATTCAATATATATAATTTAACCATTTTGACATTCTAATATCATTTTTACACAAAATAGGACATGAAGATATACCAAAAAGATAATCACGTATTACTATATCATGATCTTTAAAAATAATACACACAATTATAATTATTGTAAATACATTTGATCAATATATTCGTGACTATGAAATATAATCCATCATATTTTAGAGAGGATAGTTTTTAGTAATATAACTATGATCTTTTATATATGAATAGAAAAAATAAATGAATCATTTAAATCAGCATGCAAGCTATGAATCTAGTAAAACATTCTACATGCCAAAAAATTTCACTAAAATATGAAAAAAAACATTCATACTTGTCATTCCAGATTTAGGGAAACACCATTTCAGTTTTTCAATGTCATGAAAGAAAACAATAGATTGAAATCCTTTATCACTATTTTGCAAAGTGCCCGATTTGATGATACATTTAAATAGTTTGTTACAATGCCTTTCAAAAAATCAATGAAAATAACTGTTTTATCTTTCCATGTTTTTTTTTGGTCAAGTGTAGATGATATTATCTATAAGAATGGATGATAAATATGTTTCTATTGGGTTTGGATTTCATTTCTTGTCCAAACAACCTGAATAAATTTATGCTTATTCTACATCTTTTTTCTCTGCATGAACTTGTATGAACCAAGTTATTTTGAAATTTTATTCTAGATCTTTATTTATTTTCAATATCTCAGTATTGCTTTCAGCTCTAGCAACCCATATTGTGTAGTTCACTCCTGTAGAATCATCAGGTCTAAAAAACATCATATCACCTTATACACATCTTGAACTAGATCAAATGATTTTTTTTTGTCTTTTAGTTTTTGGACCAACATATGCATCTGTTGATTCCACTCCCAAATCAAGGGCCCTATCATGAACCATTTTCTATATATCTCTATGCAGGGGTATTTTGCGCTGAGTTATAGGCCACAAATCTCCTATATATTCAAATTCATAAGGTAACATATATTCTTTCCTTGTGTCATGAATATTTTGGAAGTAATATGATAGATCTTTCCAATTATTGTTTCTAGTCAAACCAAATTCATTGAATTGCTTAACATACTTGATCAAGTTATCTTTAATTTATTTTTCACCTTTTTACTTCTATCTCAGTCTTTTAAAGAAATGTATTATTTTGACTTTTCTATATTTTTTAAATCTTTGAAAAATATTCTCATAGGATTACCCTCTCGATAATTTGGCTCACCATTTTATTTGGTTCCCCATAATTTAGTGTGGGCATGGGGGGATCAATATCTATATCTTATAGAGTTTTTACAATGCATAATAAACTAAACTTGCTCTATGCAGAGAAGAAAATATTGGCCTTTTGTCAAGCCTACTATTTCATTGCTTCCCTTCATCTTGTAATTATTAACAAATTATTTGAAATCAACTAAATTCTTCAATTACATATGGCTTGAAGTTTCTTGTATTTTCACATGTCATATAAGTGTCAATAATCTATACCACACTCCATACAGCTTTCCTCTTTATACATTTAGATAGGTTTCCAAATGTGTTTTGAATGTCCTTGTGGGTATGTCCTATATGAAGAAAACTAACCTTGACCTTGAGGAAGATATCTTGTAGATAAGGAGAGAGAAATATTGTAACACAAACATGTACAAAAACACATGATTTTGTGTAATTGAAAAGCTAGTAGAATTACATTTAATTCCATATAATGTTATACTTTCTTTTTCATATTAATATTAAGCTATAATTTATAATATATTTATTGAGAGATGCATATATGAGCATGGAATGTGGTTAAGTTACCATGACATTATGCAAGTTAGTATAAACTAGCCTTCCTAGTATCTCAGAAGCGATACCTTTATTTAAAAACATTATAACATGCCACATGCAATATTTTTTATTGGTCTTATTAAGTATATTTAACCAGATAATTTTGTATTAATCCTTTTATAATTATCACATAAGATATAGTGGCAATGAAACTATATACTTAGTATCCATTGGTATCTCCCAAATGATACCTTGGTATTATCCCATGTATATTAAAAAATAAAATGTGTTCTTAACACAACACTTCTATTTTTTCTCTAAACTTATCTCTGAAATGATACCTTACTTTTAATTAAAATCACCATGGTATTGCTACACCATTTTTAGATAATACACAAGGAATAAATCAAATTGTTTTCTTAAAAGACACTTATAAAAAATAAATAAAGTGGATGCATATGAATACATATTGTTTGATGATATTCAAGGCATACTAAAAATGTATGGATTGAGAAAAAAATTTACAGAGTAGTAGACAAGATTTGGTATAATTGAAGTTTATTTGATATTTTAGAAGGGGTAATATAAATGTATCACTTGAGAGACACATAACAAAACAAAGGGAAGTGGTTGGGATTGATTTTTTAAAAACAATCATGATTGATAAATTAATTATTATGGGAATGTAATATGTAATAATAAAACATTATATATGTATTTATTTCTAAACATAATTTTCAAATAAAATGTGAAGGAAATACCTATTCTTTTTATCCCCACAATAGTTGTCTAGTTGAATATATAGCCTATAAGGAAGTTTCTTGAATGCGCCAATTGAGTTTGATTCATCTATGTATTTATTTAATTCAAGGTAGAAATTATTAGACAAAAGTGCATCATACAATAAATATTTTGAAGATCCAAGTTTATATAGTAAAGATACACTAGTATATGGACTTCTTTTTTCCATATCCTTGAAGTACTTGTTCAATGAGGTGATATTAAAGTTAGATACTGCAAGAACATATGTTAAAAAAAATGTCCATATCCACTTGTATCATGATCATGTGTGATAATCCCTACCATTGACAACTCTACTATTTTGTTGGTAACTACATTATTTTTTGTGACTATCCTTGGCACAATTTTTTTTGGCATTCTACCTTGTCATGAATGACACTGAGGCATTATTTATGGAACTGATAAAATATTAATTTATGTGTGTAATACATTTGTTTTGTATAAAGTATTTGATTTGAGTGAATAATTAATTCTTGATCGATGCGCTCTACATGATCTCTAAACAGGGACCTAGGGCATTTTTTGAGTGAACAAGATACATGTTTCTCACCTAGAAAAGTCATTAAACATGGCAATGGTCACATCGTGAAAATTATTAATCCATATGTTATTTAATTTTGGTTGGGATATTGGCTCATATTCCATATCTACTAGCTATGCATTGATGTGGCACCTCATAAATTTTTGAGCGAAAGATGTTGGAAGATGTTGAACATTTCCTTGTGCACCATATATATCTACCTGGCATGTGAGTCTTGGAGAAACATCTACAAAATCATCCATTATTTTCTAACAAATCTTTAGCTTTCATTGAATTCTTTTGTGGCTTTTCTCAAAACCATCTTGCATGGAATGCAATTCGTTTCCCATTTTTGTGACAATTTTGAATGTCAAAAAATATATTTCTCTTCAATCTATATATTTTAAGCCAAGATTCTAAATAGATCTCAGTACCTTGAAAATCAATGGTAGTTTTGTTTTTATCTTTCTTAAACAAACTAGTAGAAAAGGCATCTAAGACATGTTGCCTTCTATCCATTATGGTAGAATCAAACAACTTCATCCTTAATGATTTTAGCATTTCAAATGACAATCCTTATTGAAGACATATTTTGGAACAGCATTTCTTAGTATATACCTTTTTAATCTGACTATCTATGCTTGCATCAAATTTTACTTGGCTAAATGAAGTGATTGGCTATAATTATTTATGGCCAAAATAGTTGTAGTCACTCTACTCTAGGAATTTCATGCAAGGAATGACTTTAGTATCCACCACTTCCCAAACATTTCCAATTTCTTTTTCCTTTGGTGTCATGTATGGTAAATTGTTTTCTCTACTTTCAATGTCCATTATCTTGTTGGAAGGACATCTAACGATAGATGATTCAGTTACTTCTATGTTGCAAGTTTCACAATGTTGTAGAATGTGCCTTATGTAAATTCCTAATTCATTTTATGCCATTGGGATTGAACCAAAAATCTCTCCTACATGTGAAAATTCAACATAACCATAATCAATTCTCTCATCATTTTCAAGAGTTATATATTTGTGTAATAAATGTACCCTTTTTCCAATTAAATCATTTTTAAGACTACAAAATATGGTTGTATCATAAATATAGAAAATGAATGAATCCAATCTAGGGTTTTCTTATTGCAATGGATTTATATACATAACTGAAATAAAATTATTTCATCCTTTTTCCATGTAATCCTCTACGTAAAAATTGTCTATGACACGTTGCATCATTTTTGTGCTCCATATATTAAAACTATGAATTGCATCCCCCAAAGTATATACAAAATATCTTGGATTTGGAAGTGGTAGAGTTGGGTCAAAATCTTTTGTCACATTAACAATTACACATACAATGGGTATTTTGTCATTGTGGCACGTCAAAGTTGGATTTGTGGATTCCAAAGAGTCAGTATCTACACTTGGAATTTTGTGTATCCTTCCTTCACCAATGACCTTTCCATTATTTATGAGATAAATGTAGTCTCCACATTTGAAAGACATTGATGTATGGTATTTTTCTTAGACATTTACAAAATATGTGAGATTCTTAATTAGGTTAATTATGAAATTATTTCAATGTATACCTATATGTAGGAGATAAAGCTTTATTTATACCATAACATATGCATGGAAATTTTTTTAAACATAAACATATTAAAAAGGTAATGTATAACAATTTTTTAAAAACATCAATACTTAAAAAATGATTCGTGGTTATATCACATAGGTGATATATATATATATATATATATATATATATATATATATATATATATATCCAAGAAGATACTTTGAAGGTATTACTAAAACCTTTAACATATCTCTTAGGATATACCTTGAAGGTATTACAAGGATGTTAAAGTAATTTCCTATAAGATACCTTTAAGGTATTACAAGGACATTCTAGTTATCTCCAATAACCTTCAAGGTATCTTATAGGAGGTACCTTGAAGGTGGTACAATTCAACATATTAGAAAGAAGTCCTTGTAGTACCTTCAAGTTATCTTATAGGAGATACCTTGAAGTTATTACAAGGACCTATTTATAATACATTGAATTGTAACACCTTCAAGTTACCTCATATGAGATACCTTGAAGATATTACAAGGACCTATGTGTAATACCTTAAAGTATAATACCTTCAATATATCTCCTAGCTAATATCTTTAAAGTAGTATGAGGACAACATTTTAAAACTGTTAGGATCCTCCTTAGAGTATAATTGATTACGTTTGTATAAGCAACTAAACATAGAATTAAACTAGAAGTAATAAGTAACTAGAAATCAGAAACAATAAATAATAGGAGATACGAGAAACAA
This sequence comes from Torreya grandis, assembly GCA_037957365.1. Lineage (NCBI taxonomy): Eukaryota > Viridiplantae > Streptophyta > Pinopsida > Cupressales > Taxaceae > Torreya > Torreya grandis. The sequence continues at coordinate 351,144 of JARHVA010008870.1, read as the reverse complement.
TACAATCTATATTAACACTCTTCTAGAAGGAAATAAAATGAAGAAATCTCACTCTTCCCACACCACTTAGGTGTACAGTAATTCTCCCTCAAGAGTTCTCTATCTCTCTCAATTACAATCAACAATCAACTCAACACTGAGTTGTTGTTCCCTCTAGTGACAATCAACTCAACCGTTGTTGCCCCCTTCCAACAGATCTAATTGACCTTGCTTACCTTACAATACAACCCCATGGGTATCTTAAATAGATCCCAAACCAAACAATAATTAGAAATGTAGACTCAAGACTAAAATTAGTCTTTACATGCAAACTAACTATTCGTCTAAAATTAGAATAGTTCTAGAATGCACACATGACTGATGCCGGTCTCTGTCTATCTGGAGATGACCGACATTAGTCAATGCATAATCGACATCGACAACTTTCGGTCGATGCCTAATCGACGTCGGCAGTCTGACCAACGTCGATAGCTATGTAACCCAACAACCTCCACCTTTGCACACCAGTGAAGCTTTTAGCTCCACAACTTAACAATCTCCCACTTGGAGATAAATAGCTACACCTGTACCTATACCTATACAGCAACATCCTCTAATTTGTTTTGGCTTGTATCCCCATCTTCAAGTTTAATCTTGAAGACCAATAAAAGTCGAATGACGATTCAACTTCTCCTTTGTTCTCAACTTTGTTAACATATCTGCAGGGTTCTTATCCTTGCTAGTCTCTGTGACTGCAACAACCTTATGCAACTCTAAAATCTAGCTAACCACCATTCCAATAATAGTGAACACATATCCTGTGGTGCTTCTCCTGCCATCCAAGTCACCTACCATATCTGAATCTACATACCCATGTAGAGAAGTGTTTGACCCTGCATACAATAAATCCCTATTACTGGTCCCTCTCAGATATCTGAGAATCCACTAAACTGCTTTCCAGTGCTCCTTCCCTGGATTGGCCATAAACTTGCTGACAACTCTCACTGCTTGGGCAATATCAAGTCTAGTACATACCATGTACTCAACCTCATCATGTGATTTAGGACACTGTTCATAGCTTAACTTGAACTGTCCAGCCATAGGTATGCTTACCAATTTTGCATCTTGCAAATTGAACCTCTCCACTACCTTATTCACATAATCTTCTTGAGACAAAATCAAGTTGTGATTTTTCCTGTCTCTAGAAATACTCATGCCAAGAATTTTCTTTGCTACTCCTAAATCCTTCATGGCAAATCTGTGAGCTAATTTTACCTTTAGGTCAGTAATTCCCTACATGTATGAACTTGCAACAAGCATATCATCTACATACAGTAACAAGATAATGTAGCTATCATTATCCAATTTGGTAAAATAAATACAATGGTCACATTGACATTGACTAAAGCTATGCTTTGTCATAAACCTGTCAAACCTCAAATACCATTGTCTTGTAGCTTACTCAAGACCATATAACCTGTCCTTATGTCTCACCTATCCATTCTCTCCTTTCTTTAACCTTTAAATCCATTCATTTTTTAGTTCTTTCATTCTAGCTGGCAACTCAACCAAATCCCATGTTTGGTTCTTTTCCAAGGAATCAATTTCCTCATTCATGCCATGCTCCCACTGTTTCCTATATTTTACCTGCATTGCCTCTTCAAAAATTCCTAGTTTTCTACCATCAGTGAGCAACAAGTAGTATAAATAAGGGGAATAATGAATTTCAAGTTTACTTACCCTTTCAAACCTTCTCATGGGCATTTGAGACTCATTAACAGCTTGCTGTCCACCCAAATTTCATTCTAACAGTGACCAATCTCGGTCATCTCTTAGTCTGTACCTAACTGACATTGATTTCACCTGTCTGACCTTACTAACATCAATTCTTACCTGACTGATGTTGGTTACCACTTGCTTGACATCACCAACTTTGGTCTTCACCTGACCGATGTCAGTTCCTGCCTGATCGACGTCAGTCTCTAGTTGACCGATGTCGGTGTCTATATTTTCCTATGAATGATGATTTTTACCTGCGAGCTCACTTTAGATCATAACCTCATCCAAATTTCCCTACTCAGAATTATTCAACCTCTTGAGCTAATCACTATACATCACCTTCTCTTTGAAAACTAAGGCTTTCCATTTCTTAAATGTGTCAAAAACATTAGATTTCCTCTTTATGCAATAAACCCATACCTTTCTTGTAGCATCATCAATGAAAGAAATATAGCACTGTGATCCTCTAATAGAAGCTCCCTGGGCTAGTCCCCACATGTTTATGCAAACAAGCTCCAACTTGTGCTTCTTCTTTTTAACCCAGTCTTGAGAAACCTCACTTTCTCCTATTTCCTAAACATACAATGCTCACAGAAATCTCAGTCTATCAAATCTGAAAGCTTACCTTTTGACTTAATAACATGCATTCCCTTCTCACTCATGTGGCCAAGCCTACAGTGCCACATCTTTGCATCTACATATGAAGTAGATAAAATAGAAGAAGAATCAGTAATACAAGTAGATAGATAAAGTGTACCTACTTTCTTACCTCTAGCTAATACAAGTGCACACTTGGAAACTTTCCAAGATTCAGTTGTGAGAGTTACTGTACAACCCTCATCACCCAACTTTCTTGCAAAAATTGGATTCCTCTTCAGGATGGGTACATGCATGACATCCTTCAACACCCATGTGTTGCCATTCTACAATTTCAGCTGCACTTTTCTTTTGCCAACAATTTGAAAATGCTCATCATCCTATAAATAAACTTTTCCAAAGTCTCCATGGACATAATCATGAAAAAATTCTCTATTTGGGGTTGCATGGAAATAAGCACCAAAATCTAAAACCCATGATTCGGCCTGACTATCCAAATAAAATATATGAGCATCCTGTGCAACAATACCTACAACATCTACTTCTTTATGCTGATCTTCTTTCAACCAACAATCTTTCTTTGCATGTCTTTTCTTTCCACAATTATAATAGGTGATACTTCCATTTCTAGATTTGGATCTCCTTCCCATCTTTGACCTTGATTTCCCTTACTTGCCCTTCTCTCTTTGCTTTCCCTTGCTTTTTATACTTAAAACATTACCTGATGTTTCCCCTGTGCTTTTCCTATGAATTTCTTCACTCAAGATTACACTAACAACATCATCAACTTTCAAGATATTTGAAGCAGACACAGTATTACTTACTGCCATTACCAAGCTATCCCAACTTTTAGGTAAAGAGCATAAGATTAAGAGAGCCTTAATTTCATCATCAAATACTATTTTGACTGAAATTAACTGATTTACTAAACCATGGAAATCACTAAGATGACTATATACCGATCCACCTTCCTGCATTTGCAAATTAAATAATTACTTCATAAGAAATACCTTATTCAAAGTTGAGGGTTTTTCATATAAATTTTCTAAAGATTCCATTAACTCTACCATTGTCTTTGCCTGTGATAAGTTGGAAATCACAGACGATGCCAGGCTCAACCTTATAGATCCCAGAGCCTTTCTATCAAGAACATTTCATTATTCATCTTGCATATATTTGGGCTTACTTGAAACCCCACCCAATGGTAAATATAGATCTTTCTGATATAGATAATCTTCTATCTGCATCCTCCATAATTGATAATTCTTGCCATTGAATTTCTCTATTCTTAGTTTACTTTCTTCTGTCATTGCTTTACTCCCACTCAAATAGAAACCCCTGTGAGTGAACCTGTAATCAACAAACACTAACCCACTCTACCACTTGTTAGTGAACCTAGCTCTGATACGAACTATTAGGATCCTCCTTAGAGTACAATTGATTACCTTCGTATAAGCAACTAAACACAAAATTAAACCAGAAGTAATAAGTAACTAGAAATTAGAAACAACAAAGAATAGGAGATACGAGAAACAATACAATCTGTATTAACACTTTTTCAGAAGGAAATATAATGAAGAAATCTCACTCTTCCCACACCTCTTGGGTGTACAGTAATTCTCCCTCAAGAGTTCTCTCTCTCTCAATTACAATCAACAATCAACTCAACACCAAGTTGTTGTTCCCTCTAGTGATAATCAACTCAACCGTTGTTGCCCCCTTCCAGCAAATCTTCTTGATCTTGCACCTTGTAGATCTAATTGACCTTGCTTACCTTAAAATACAGCCCCATGGGTCTCTTAAATAGATCCCAAACCAAATAATAATTAGAAACACAGACTCAAGACTAAAATTAGTCTTTACATGCAAACTACCTGTTTGTCTAAAATTAAAACAGTTCTGGAATGCACAGATGACCAATGCCGGTCTCTGTCTGTTTGTAGATGACCGATGTCGGCCGATGCATAACCAACGTCGGCAACTTCTGGTCGATACCTGACTGACATCGACAATTTGATAGACATCGGTAGTCTGACTAACATTGATAGCTGTGTAACCCAACAACCTCCACCTTTGCACACCAGTGAAGTTTTCTGCTCCACAACTTAACAAAAACCATCAAGGTATATCGTAGGATATACCTTGAATGTATTACAAAGATATCATTACCTAAGAGATACATTGAAGAATTTATTACAAGGACCTATTTCTAATTCCTTGAATTATAACACCTTCAAGTTACTTCCTATGAGACACCTTGAATGTGTTATAAAGACCTATGTGTAATACCTTCAATACATCTCCTAGGTGATACCTTGAAATTAGTACGAGGATAAATTTTTAAAACCATCAAGGTATATCCTAGGAGATACCTTGAATTTATTACAAAGATCTTGATACCTAGGAGATATGCTGAAGGCATTACAAGGATATTCATTGTACTTCAAGGTAAGTACTAGGTGTGAAGTGATGACAATCTCACACCTTTCAGACACTATCCCAAAATACTTTAAAATATACCCTTGTTTACTTAATTAGATTCACCATTAAATAAAACTTTAAACTTGAATAGACCTATATTGATGATTGATAATCCATTACCCACTTTATTTATGATTATATAATCTCTTATACTTTTCTTAAGACTATTCATTGACCATTCTTAAACCTTTATCCATTTTGAATTTTTCCACCATGTTAATCCTCCAAGGCCAATCGATTAAAACTACTAATAAAGGTTCCTTATTCATACCATTTCCTGAGTTTATATGGCTTGAATCTCATTCAATAATTTTATGCATGATTTACATTATGATGTTTACATGCCTGATTTGTGCTTTAAGACCATGTTTTAGGGTTTCTCAAGAAGCTTAAAGGATGAGAGCTACTTAACAATAATTTATAAACTCTAAGACCCTTTTTTATTTTTTTAAATTTTTTAATAGAATCTTAATAACTTCCTTCACCCTTTCCAAACTTTAAACTGAACTCATGCAACTTGTTACATGTGTTTCAAGTGACTACAATGAACTGTAGATACACATAAAACATGGTATTCAGGGGTTTCAATGAGGAAAGATTCAAACTGAGTACAAATTAAATTCAAGATTGAATGGATATTATTAACTCATACACAAAAAATATAAAATACACTAATTCAAGTGATATAAGACTATTATTTTCAAGAAACTTATTCTTCAATACACATGGAACCTTGTTCTTGAACTACAGATAGTCATACTCAATTCTAAAATCCTTATCTTAATGTTTACCAATCAAAATTAATTCAAGAATAATAAAATAAAATTAATAACATTAAATAACATAATATTACTCATTAATAATCAATTTGTGCACCATAATATTCTTCATATTGATCTTCACATATACATACATTATAGTACTATAAATTGTTATGACAACACATAGGCCTAAAGGTCTTCTTCTCTCCTCTATGCCACTCAATCCTCTTTATACCTATGTACATCCTCCTTAATTTTATTTTATTAAGTTCATTCAAAATCATATCTTCATTTTAATAGGTCTTTATTTGGTCTTGGTAATGAAATAGACCATAAATCTCTCTCTTCACCTTTATCTCTAAGTAACATGCTTCTTCCAATCTAGAATTAGCTTCTAGGTGAGACTTGAAATAGGATTTAAATTTACAATAAATCAATGTACCAATAAAAAATGTAACTAGACCTATTAAGACCATTCTCAATGGTTCAAGTCCTTTACAACTTGTCATTATCCTTACAAACCTTCATAAGTAGTTCAAAATTTCAAATTCTTCATTTTCAAGGGAAACCCTCATAAGACTATTAGAGACCTTAAATGGAAAATATGAAGTCCTTGTTGACTCTTAAAACACTCCTAGGACCTGATAATGCTATAAACAAGTAAAAATTAGATATTTACATCATTTAAGTGGAACATATCCTGATGCTCTTGCATTATGGAGATACCTTGAATGTCCTTGTAATATCATCACTATATTTTCTAGGTATGAAGGTACTTGTAATACAATCAAGGTACTTCATAGAAGGTATCTCTTTCACAACTAAGAAATAACTTAAAGTTATTATAAGGATTTTTATCATACTTCAAGGTATCTCCTTCATTCTTAGGAGATATGTTAAAGTACCATGAATGTCAGTGTAATACCTTCAAAATATCTCCTAGTTATGAAGTTTATTGTAATACAATTACGATATCTCCTAAGATATATATTTAATGTAGTACAAAAACCTTCATATCTATGAGATACCTAGAAGGTATTACAAAACAATTCATACATAAAAAAATAATTTTAAGATATTATAATGAACTTTGAAGAGAGAACTTGAAGGTATTAAACTGAGATTTAGGGAGATAGCTTAAAATTCCATGTTAAAACTATTATTACATATTTTGAAAGCATTACAAGGACTTTCATAAGTAGGATATATCTTGAGGGTATTACACAGACCTTCATACATAGGATATATTTTGGAGGTATTAGAAAGACCTTCAAGGAGATACCTTGAAGTTCCTTATAATACCTTCAAGGTATCTGCTAGAAGGTCCTTGTAATACATATAAGGTATCTCATAGGAGATACATTTTAGGTCCTTGAAATACCTTCAAGGCATATTCTAGGAGATACATTGAAGGTGGGTATTACAAGGACCTCCAAGGAGATACCTTGACGTTCCTTCTAATACCTTCAAGGTATTTATTCGAAGGTTCTTGTAATAAATTCAAGTTATCTCATAGGAGATACATTTTAGGTCCTTGAAATACCTTCAAGACATCTTATATGAGATACAGTGAAGTTAGGTATTACAAGGACCTCCAAGAAGATACCTTGAAGTTCGTTATAATACCTTCATACCTTCAATGTCTCTCCTCAAAGGTCTTTGTAATACTTTCAAGGTATCTCATAGGAGATACCTTAAAGGTCATTGATATTCATTCAAGGCATATAATAGGAGATATGTTGAAGCTAGTTCCTTGTAATACCTTTAAGGTATCTCCTACGAGACAACTTAATGGTTCCTTTTTATACATTCAAGGTATTACAAGGATCCTTCAAGGTATATCTTAAGAGATACCTTGAAGGTATTACAAAAAACTTCAAGGTATCTCCTAGTCATTGTAATACACTCAAGGTATCTCAAAGGAAATACCTTGAAGGTTTTTGAAATAGCTTCAGAGAATCTTATAAGAGATACCTTGAAGCTAGTTCCATGTAATAGCTTCAAGGTACCTATCTTCTACGAGACATCTTAATGGTTAATTTTTATACCTTCAAGGTATTATAAGGATCCTTCAAGGTATCTTAAGTTATCTTGTAGGAGATACCTTGAAGGTATTAAAAGGAACTACCCTCAAGGTTAAGGTATATCTTACGAGATACTTTAAAGGTATTACAAAAACATTCAAGGTATATTGTAGTCCTTATAATACATTCAAGGTATCTCGTAGGAGATACCTTAACCTTGAAGATAGTTCCTTTTAATACCTTCAAGGTATCTCCTATGAGACACCTTAATAGTTATTTTTTATACCTTTAGGGTATCTCCTAAGAGATACCTTGAAGGTATTATAAAATCCTTCAAGGTATCTTCTAGTCCTTTTAACACATTCAAGGTATCTTATATGAGATACCTTAAAGGTCCTCGAAATACCTTTAAGGCATATTATAGGAAATACTTTGAAGATAGTTCCCTGTAATACCTTCAAGGTACCTCCTACTAGACACCTTAATGGTTCCTTTTTATAGCTTCAAGGTATCTCCTAAGACATACCTTGAAGGCATTATAAAAACCTTCAAGGTATCTTCTAGTCTTTGTAATAAATTCAAGGTATCTTGTAGGAGATACCTTAAAGGTCTTTGAAAATACCTTCAAGACATCTTATAGGAGATACCTTGAGGATAGTTCCTTGTAATACCTTCAAGGTATCTCCTATGACACACCTTAATGGTTCATTTTTATACCTTCAAGGTATTACAAGAATCCTTCAAGGTATCTCCTAAGAGATACCTTGAAGGTACTACAAAAACTTTATTTAGTGATTACTTTTTTATTACTAAATCATCCTAACATATGAGAGGCAATGTTAAATATTTCCTTACTATTATTTATGTTGAATCATCCTAGTTTAAAAAATGCAATGCTAAATAGATAACAAGGTTAACTTTAAAATTTAACCCCAACTTGGTGTCCACATCTACTTCCCAAAAAGATCATTTTAGGCTTTAGTAAGCATCAATCGTAAACTTTATGGTCCACATAAACTAGATTTCATCTCTATTATCAGCTCCAAGCCATCTTATCTCCTCTTCATTGGTTTCTATTCCTACTTTCTATAATTCTAAATTTTGTTAGTGCATTATCAAAGGCATATTTTTGCACACTAATGTATACAAATTATCATGTTATTTAGAGACACTAATTCTATGGCCCCATGGAATGAGTGCCAATGTAGTGGAATTTAGTCCTGGGAAAATTGAGCCTCTATTAATTGAGCGAGCTAGTGTCAGTTTTCAATTTAAGGTATATAGATTAGGACCTTTTGCATTATTCATATCTGCTGTTTATCCTCAGTTCCTTCATAATAATTTAACTATCATAGGTTAGGTGGACCCAGACACAGTGTAAGTAAACATAAGTGACAAATGAACAAAATGACCAATAGATAAACTTTGTCAACATTGCACAAATGACAAGCATAATTAATGTAAGATGGATTCAAGGATATCCTAGTTCAATGAAATATTTAGGAACAAATTAGGTTATCTAGCAACAATAGTATACGCTAAAGCCATGGCATTATCTGAGTATGAATTGGAAATGCAATCCAAAATTGTTAGTTGGAAATGCTCTCACCATGTAGACTACTTAATGAAATTCCTCACCCAATCACACCATATTAAGTTGGGAATGAGACACTGGTGTAGTGATTCCAGCCCTGCTCCTACTCAGATCCATAATTTATACCTTTAACATCATTCAAGAATAACAAACTTACTTAATCTAATAAACTTAAGTTGATTATTTTTTCTAATTTTTTATAGATATTAAATAAGAAAGACAAATTTCTATATAAGTTTACACCTTGTTGTTGAATTAGTGTGTTGAGTTATAGCTCTATTGATGGGAACATCAACATTATTTCAGTATTAAAAATCATGATTCAACAAGGTGTATGTTTTTAAATTTTCATGTAAGCATTAACAAATAAGGTGATTATATGTTTTGATTTTTGTATCTTAGAAAGGGAGACAAATGGTTTGCTTGTAATATGTAACTTTCTAACTGCTAATTTTGCATCTTAGTAATAATTCATGTTCTTACCCAAGCATAATGTAAATTCTGGAGTAATCCTCTTTTTCCCATGCTCATATTCTTTTTGTTTTGAGTGAAACTTGCATAGAAAATATCTAGATTTAGTTATTGGTAACTTGACACTTGATGTGATTTCAGTGCAATCCTACTTTCAAACTTATTCAGGCTTAACCATTTGAAAATAAAATACATTACATAGAATTATATTATGGCCAATTAATGTTATACTTGTAATGAACATGGTTCAATCTTCACACCAAGTTTTGTAGTTCTCTTTTTTTATTGTTGCAGCCACCCTATCATGGAGCCACAACATCCATTATTTGTTTGTGTTTTGGTTTGGTTTATTGTCGAGTAGCTAATTAATGTTTTGGTAATTATGGAAAATCCATTATATATAGTATATCTTATAAGTTTGTGTTTTAAACTTAGCTGTAGAAATTTCTAAAAAAAATCATTTTGTTTTTTTATGTAAGTAATAGCATTAATTTTTCTTAGACAAGGTTGTAGCTACAAAGTTAGAGGAACTAAATATAAGCAAGGGAAATGATATAGTACCATTTGTTTAGGGTATCATTGGTAGATGTGACAAGCAATGGAATTATGAAGTTTCCAAATGTTGACATACATGAATAATGTAGTATATGAACAGTGCATTGCAGCCACATATATCTTGGCAAGGGATCTAGTGCCATGTGTTGCGAGCATGGTACAATTTGATTTAGGACCCATCATTTCAACATCTCATCGCTAACCATTGACCAGTGAAATACATTATAATCCATGTTCATTTTTTATGAATTGCTTCAATTCTATTGGACAATGTAATGTATTTTCATAAATTTTAATTGAAAATAACCTCATTTTCCCAAAAAAATTGACTTGTCAATGAATTTAAACTAATTAGACACCAAAAAATATTTTATTTCTTAATTTTTATAACATATTCTAAAACTAATATCACTTTAATTGTATTTTTATTTAATATTTTTTATTTTCTTCAAAATTAATTTATTATATAATGATTATTTTTCTAGTTATCTCTTATTTTACCAAAATAGTGTACCTATCTCCCCATCCGTGTACCTATCCCTTGGTAACCATAGTAAAAACTATGCCCATTTGAATTTGCTTTTGAAACTAAACTTCTCTACAATATGGATCATGTGATTTGGGTGAGATTGAGTATAGATCTAACTTTTTAATCATTTGTGCAATTTGGGTAATTTAGGCCGCTGGTTATCCATACCTACCCTCTATTTTGAGGATCCATAAATCGTATATTATGGATGAATATCTCTTGAACACAGGTTGAAGTTCATCCTAAATGTGGAAAATACAACACTACAAAATGCATCTTCATAGAACTTATGATTCAATTTATAAATATTAGTGGATAGAAAATGTTCACCAAATAATGAAAGATAATTCTAACTGCATGAATTACACAAGCTAACTTAAATTTGCTTAGGGCATGTATTTGGGTAGACTAACTGAATCTACTTGCTCTTGCCTTTTATATTTCAATGTGCTCTTTCTACCCATTATCCTTTCTGCTCCAAAAAAATATTCTCTTTTAAGGGTGGAAGAAAATTGAATCCTAAAATTAACTAGAACAAGCCCCATTCCTCTAGTGTCTGATTTGTCAATTTTAAAGAGCAAAACATAATTTGCATCTTTTATTAGTCTACTTTTGAGTTCCATGTAATTAATGGTCATAGTGAAACCATCAAATAAGTTCACTTCATGGTAACGAGGTTTGTATAATAGGCCAAGGGTTGAAAATACACCCAAAAGTAAAAACACATAAAATTACAGAAGACCATTGATTTCAAAACTAATCAAGAATGGTTAGATTCTGCTTGCATTGATGCAATACAAAATTAGGGAAACATCCAGCCATGTCATAAGGTTTCAATAGACAACAACATACATGAAATGTTCTAATGAAAAAAATAACATTCATTTCCAATTTGCATTGTTGATTATGGCCCTTATTCATAAATAAAATGCTTTGAAATGAAAGGATTCCAAAAACTAATTTTGTGCAAAGATTGGTTCAAATATAAAACACATTGTATTTTTTAGCTCTTTAGATTTAACTGAATTTCAATTCATTGTGTGATTCAAAGCAGGGTTCAAAGCCATTTGAGCACTCGATTTGAAAGGCCTCTAAATTACACTGGAGACTAGTTTCATTACTTGATGCTGATGATAAAGATTGATAGAGATTAGATGTAATATATTTAGGTCTGGTTTGTACAATTTACAATTTAATGAGATATTGGCAAGAGATATTTCAAAATAATTATTGATGATGTTTGTTTGTCCCTAAATTCTATTGAATGAGTCTTTCCATAATATGCTAGATACTCCATGGGCAACTGATAGTCTCACATTACTAAATGTGAAATGTACTTATTATTTTCTTCAGATATTTATCTGGGGATGAAAGGATGAAATCCAATGATGTAGTCCCATAGAAAAATGTGTAATGTGTTTTGAGGGGAATTCATTTATAATCATAAAACCTTCAGGAAAAGGCGGATATTTTTTATTAATCTGCCACTTGGAGAAAGGAAAGAATATATTTCTATTAATGTCTCTTAAAGAAAGAATCACATGCCTTTGTATTCCATTATGTGCTATTGATGTAGGTTCTATGAGTAAAGTCATTTATAACTTTTGGATGTATACAAAGAATAGCTTGATTGGCATATTGCAAAGTAGAAGTTAAATTTGGTTATGGTCAATATAATTGACATCCTAGGCTCATCTATATCACTATCCTGGTTTATTTAGGAGTTATTTTTATTTTTATCTTGAAGCACTTCTTTTATATTTTTGTTTTAAAACACCACTAATTTACACAACTGATAATAACAAGGGTTGAAAGATTAATATCTTGGGATCACTGATCCAATTCAAAGGGCAACACATTCTTCTGAAGGGCATGGTTCTAGAGATCCCTTCAATACTTAAGATATGGGAAAAACCTTTTCTTATTTATGAAAAGGTAAAATAAGTACAACCCTTCGTAAGATTTAATAATGGAGAGCTCTTGATTTTGCAAGTATGTGCCTTTGACCCTATGAGGTGTGGTCTAGTTTCAACTTGTGGATGACTGACTTGTTTTAGTCTAGAATTGGGTTCAAAACCCTTTGAGTGCATGTGGATGAGGCCGAGTGCAAGTCCTAGGTGAATTTGGTAGCTGCACTTCATAGAACAACAACTTAACTGAAGGACAATTATAAGCAACTTCTCCTTAAAAAAATGGGTATGTGCTTTTGGTTTTAGAGAGATAAAGCCTCTTGCTTGAATTTCTTACTAATTTTTCATTTCATCAATGATTTTTACTCTACTTTCCATTTCTCTTTCTAAATTTATTACTAACTATTTTTATTTTCTAAATTAGACCACAATTGCAAGTAGATGCAAGCATAGTTCAGGATTTACTTTGATCATATTGCTCAGAAGACTGTTCTCAACCTGTTTCTTTGTATATTAAACCAAATATTCCTAATTTTAGTCACAAGTACTTTAGGTTGAGAAAGTAGTCCTAATACATATGTCCTCTATTGCAATTATTTTGAACCATCTGTGTATTTGATTGCTGTCTATGTATTTATGTGAACTAACGTGTTTTTACTGTTCAGGTGACATTTTTTTAGTATATTGACAAAGAAGATATCATGTATGATCAATGCTTAACAATTATCCTTTATTTTCACGCTAATGATTGAGCACCTTGTATAAAGCAAATTTGTTTTCGATCTTGTAAATCTATTAGGTGTTAAAATTCAATAGCATATTACGCAAGCAAATTCCAAGGTTCAGTTCTTTTAAGGTAAGAGTATAAGAATGTTTGTTAGGAATGAAAATGCTAAGCATGCATATTTGACATATGCACTATTATGAACATTCCTATAAAGGCATCTAATATCATATATTGATTTCATTTATTTTGTCAATTGAACAGCAATTCTGAATGTTAGAAAGGCTCCTAATATCTGTTGTGAAAAGTATTTGGGTCTTGGGGACTTCGTATTTGTTAACAACATTTGCATGCCCTTCCAAAGTTCTAGTTTTTGAACTGTCTTCTCTTGATTCAATGTTGAGTATTCAAACGCTTCTAAAGATGCATATCGGCATAGCAAACCTCAGAACAAATCCTTAAATAATTTGCTCAAGCTACACAAAAATGATAAAGACTAGTATTTACCTAATGGTGAATTGAATTCTCTCCTCCCATTCTTTTTTTCAGTATGTCTATTTATGTCAAAGATAAACCTATAAGTGGTGTCAGTTATTCTCAATAAACTTATGGTCTCTTAAGATTAACTGTTATTTTCAAAAATGTTTATTAAAATAGACATATAATCTGATTCAATCAGGATCTCCAGAATCTGCCGAATGATGCATCCATCCGTTATGAACCACAATTCCCACTTCCAGGTTGGCTCCAGGTTGGAGAGTCTATGGGGTCCATTTTCATAAAGTTGCATCTGCATCGCTTGCATCATCAAGTCATGGGGTGTTGTTATCAATATATCTTCTTTTTTCAAATTGACATGGGGACATGCTTGCAGATGCATTATCGGGCTTTGTAGGGTTTATATCTAATAGAAACTCTATCCCATATGACACAGAGGATGAGATGAAGGAACAAATGCTCAGCATTCACATTGAAAAGCTGTCCATTACATTTGGATTCATTAACACAAGGTCTGGAAACCCTATTCGAATCATAAAGAACCTATGTGTATGCGGCGAGTGCCACAGGGCTACCAAGTTTATCTCAAAGATTGTGGGAACATAAATTATTGAGAGGGATTCAAGCCCCTTTAATCACTTCAAAAATGGATTTTTTTCTTGCAAAGATTATTGTTAAATGACCGGTTGCAGACAAGACTGATTTTGAGACTGTTAATGGAGATTTTCAGATTGATATATTGCTGTAATAAAAAAATCAATACTTGCCAGCATCTATAGGCCTTATCATTTAGTTTGAGCAAAGTAAATAAACCAGGGACTGACAGTATACCACTCAGAAATATACTGAGACATTCACAACTCAGGTAAACACATATAATCAGACCTGAATATTCATTAACAACAATTACAAAGAATATTGCCAACCTAGAACCCAACATCAGGGTTGAAGATTAATTGCAGCAGACTAGATATTGACTGGGAGTATAGAATATAACCACATCTAGCATTCTCAGACCTCCATCGACCTCCAGAATGGTAGAGGATTAGCCCAGCTTCACATGTCCAGCAAGCATTCACTCAGTCGACCCTAATATCACTCCCAGACAGGCACAAACTCCCGCGCAATCCTTGGTATGACTGATATCAGACCCAAACGATGGCAGATACACTCCTGTAGCAAGTCATTTGGCCCTCAAGAACTCACACGATCTTCTTTGGGTCCTCACGTGGTAGGCAGGAGCAAGTATGGAGGGTTTTCACCCAACACAGCGCCAAAATGCTTGGTCAACAAGCCAAAACCACTGTCAATCTTCAATCCAAAGGCCAACCAGCTAGGGTGGGTTTTCACGCAACACATTTCAAACTCCAACTTTTCCCTCCAAGATGCTACGGCCCTCTCATGAGCCCTCTTAATTTATTTTTAATTTTTTCCCCTTATCCCTCCCCAAACATGGCGTCCACTTTGGAGGTTAATGTTAGGCGTGAGTCAAGGGGATTTTTATGAACACACCATCATCATTTAAGTTATAAAGTAATTTTATAACAGAATTTAAGTAATAAATAATAAATATTAATTCAATTACTTTTAGAACTCACCAAAGCCATAAATGAGAGAAATAAATAAATATATGCTTATGAAATATTTAGGACTTTTCATATCATAGGTATTAGTGAATTGTTTTTAGTTGGAGGTTTTAATGTGTTGTTTTAGGTTACCATATATATATATATATATATATATATATATATATATAACCTTTGATTATTTATTGGTGTTGCTTTCATGGGTGAAAGGGAGATGGTTATTATTGAAATATAATGTCACAATTTGAATATAATTTTTGTTTTCATTGATAGTGGTTCAAAATTATATTTTGTTTTCATTAATAGTGGTTCAAAATTATATTTAAGGAGATTAAAATATGATTTATAGAGTATGACCACTTTTTATGAAGAAAAAAGTAAATTATTACAAAGGTTATAATAAACTTGCATTAATTTTTTTTACCCTATAAAGTATAAGAATTGAATTAGTAAGTGGCTTTGGTATGTATGTTGAGACTTTGCAAGAGGATTTCATGATTAAATTTTATACAATTTGGGAAAAAGACATTAATATCACATTACAATATAAGGGGGTCTTAATTAACTGTAGGAAAGTAAATGATTACTATTAGAAATTATTTGTTTACTTTGATAAATAAATGAGTACGAAAATTTAAAGAGTATAAGGATTGATATTGAAAAGTTGAAAAATAAGATATTATTATGATGTTTTATTATTTTTCAATCATATTTTTTTAAAAATCTTGTCTAGGATATTAGGGTTTTCCTTGGGTTTTGGTCTCCAAATTTCAAACTACAGAAAGGAAGAAGGATTTTGTGAAAGGATGAGAAATGGGAAAACCTCATGTCAATATCTTATGCAATGTTTACAGGTTTCAAACTTGCAAGCTAAGTATTGTGAAAACAAAACAAAAAATAAATGTTTTATTTGGTCCCTTAAAAAAATTAATGAAAGAAATAATGAGCCTCCTTGATTGACATACACACACACACACACACACACACACACACACACACACACACACACACAAGTATGAAAGGAATAGATTTGAGACAAATAGGAAAAAAGAGTTATCTACATGGAAACTAGGATACTATAAAAGACTAGATATTCATATACTTTCATTCTTATTATAACACCCACTCAATAAGTTTTGAACTTGTAATTTGTAATAACATAATTTAGGTGTTCTAGTTTCATAACTTTTTTTGGCCTAATTTCATTGCAGTAGAGTTAGGGTTTTATTCTTATATCATTAGATGTTGGATGTATAATCAATTGTAACTTGGTAGGAAGTAATACACCCATATTCAATTCCAATAAGATAAAGCTTTTCAAAACATAGAAGTTTACATATGAGGGGTTGATTCATTCTGAGATAACTTATACCCTATAGTAATCACATTTCACATGGGAATATTTTTACCTTCTCAAAACCATATTATTTTTTTCTGAAAGATCGTTTGGAATTTGTTTGAGAGTGGTATTGGTAGGAAAGGCCAGGAAAATGATTAGAGTGTTCATTATTATGTGGAATGATGCATGTTTTTATTCTTCAAAGTTATAGTGTGATTGATCACATGGTAGGAGAAATAAAAACCATTTTTATTTAATTCCCTTAGATGGCCAACAAGTTTATTAGATCCTTAAGTGGCTTGGAGTGAATACATCTAGCTAGAATGTTTGCATGTTAATTCCTACAGATGGCTTCTCGAACTAATACTGGATTACTTGTAAGGAGTTTTGAATAATGCCTAGATTTTGAATGAGTATCAAGGTGTCCTTATCATTATTTATTTGATTCAAAATTGTTTAGAATTACTACTAAGTGTTTTATGTAGATTTTCTATTTTGACTTATATATATTTTATTTTGCCTTTAACTAAGAGGCAAGTCCTACTTGTATTCCTAGCATAGTACACTTCCCTCTCTCAAATTTAATACATTATCGGTTTTACTTATTGGAGTTACATACTAGATTTATATTTTTTTGGGTTGGAAAGTGACACTGATGGAGGGTTCGCCTTGTTCACCCCCATTAGGAAAACTTGTATAATATTCTATCGAATTTAAGATATATGATATAGATGCATAATTTTGATTGTTCCATATACTTACCCTATGGATTGAGATGATCACCATGGTCTACTTTATGTGTAATGTAGTAATAATAGATTTGAATTGTTAAGGGATTGATCTAGATCTATATTTTTTTATTGTTATTGTACGTATTGACATTACAAAACCTTATTTCCATAGCCAATATAAACTTAAAATGCTCTTCATATCTAGGTTTAGATAACTACTAAAAAAAAATCCTCATCCCTATGTTTAAAACCTCATCCTTTTCAAAAAAAAAAAATCCATTTTAGTTAGCCAATCAATAAGGTACTCTAGGTTTAGATAACTACTAAAACTAGGCACTTCTATTTGTACTCCCTTGGCTATTCTTCATATAGCTTCCATCAACCTATCTCCATATTCTCTATCTTCATTAGCTCATACATATCTTCATGATTCAACTCTTTATTGTTCTTCCTCTTCACTCTAATCGTAAACATGTATAAAACTCATTCTTCTATCAATATCATTTGCATTCAGACTTATTTTCATATTCTTCACTACATCTAACACTTCACTAATCTTCTCAACCACACTTGAAAATTTACTTCTTATTGTATAAACCACTATTTTAAATCTCCTTGTATCCATTTTGATAATTTCAAGAACTCTAGAACTATGATTTAACCTCACACACAATACAATCTCAAACAAACTAATTATACTCATATATTATATCATGCATTCATATATCTTATTATAGGTTATGCCTGTTAGCACTAGACAATATACTATACATATATTATATATGTGTATATGAAATATGAACTAGAGTAGATATTGTAGGTATTGAATATAGTTCTATTTTTAGAACTAAGGGTTAGGTTATAAATGTGATTTGATGGTGGAGGTGCCAGCAATAATGGAAGTCTAATGGGTGGAAAAATGGGAAGAAGGAAGAAATCGAATGATAGGATGATAACCTATTTTTCATGTGACATGTGGATGTTCATCATTATTATGCCATATAATTCATGTGCTTCCTTTCCTTTGCCACCCAACCCCACCCACCCCCACCCCCCAACCATCTATATAATATAATGATGGGGGGGGGGGGGGGGGGGGCAAAGAGAATTAATAATGCAATGAACAAAATTAACTTAGCTACTCATCACATTATTTGATATGATATGATAACTTACTCAAAAATCATGTCTAATGACAATATCTCACATTTAATTCATGAAGTGTTAAGTAATAATAATTTTATACTAATTATCTCACCTTTCAAGCTAATTATATAAAGGGTTGTTAGTTTAATTAGTTACTTATTAATATTTAATTAATTATGCAACTTGATTTTTATATTATGAGAAAAAGATAAGTTTGAAAAGAAAACATATAATAACAAGGTGTTTCTCACACTAGATTAAGAAATAGATTCATAACTCTTGCTTATCTTCTCTCCCAATTATGGGGTTACACCAGTTTTAGTACTATATCTCAAAAATTAGGGTAATGACTCTTGGATTATAATTGTTGTTATGATGTCAAAAATTGATTTATTCTTCCTTTAAAAGGGATTCTCCTTTGTTACAAAAAGGATAAATAAGATTTTCAAGTTTTATTATTTTGTTTCTATCCAAAAAACTTTTTTTATAGTGTTTTTATGGCTTATTTTAGACTTAAAATCCCAAAAAATACAAGATAAATAAAATTGTAACTGAGTCTCCAAATATAACATGGCTAAGTTTGTATAATCTCATAATGGGATGCATGAGGTCCTTGGTTTGAGTCTCCATTTCCATTTTTCCTTTTGGTTAAGCTCAAGCACCTCAGTTTCCCACATTTCTCCTTTTGACAATTTTCAATGCCTTCTTTGAGGAAATAATCCCACATTGATGGGAATGCAAACAAACCTAGTATTTAAGTAGCTTCTTCTATCTCTTAATAACTGAACATGAGACCATCTTCGACTTGGCCTTGATCATATGCATTATCCAAGCTTGTTGATACATGAGGTGAGTTAGTTTAAGCCTCTGTGATGTTTGGATGTTTTTTACTTGGAAATTTGTAGGCCCTCCATTTGGTTTAAATGCTTGGCTTTTATAAACATATAGGGATTTAGACCCACATGGATGGTTGGAGGTTATATAAAAATTTTATATATCATTTTACTTTTTTTTTATAGGGAATAAAGGTAGTAGGGTCCTCGTCAAAAAAATAAGACCCCATTAACTGAAGGCCCCCTATCGGTAAATAACATGGGCCCCACATACAAGTACACTTAAGAAAGACTAGAGTTGAAAATAAACCCACATGTCAAGGTTTAATTCGGCCATTTGGCTGGCCATACAAGTCCCATTACTACTAAAATCATAACCGTACCTACATTTTTTAATTTTCCCCCTTTTTTTCCCTAAAACTTCAAGGAGCCATGGCATGGTTTCTTTCATTTCGTTCTGACTCAAAGAAAATTTTGTGATTTGCCTTTGACAATAATAAGTTATGTTGTCTTTCCTATTTTTAATCTATTTTGACTTATAAAAACCCCATTGATAATTCCCATGTATATATTGGACCTAGATGTGTGTATGCCCAGAGTTTTGGGTCATGAGATTGGGGTGACTAGAGCAGATACTTGATGATAGAAATAGGCTGGGAGGCAAGTCCTTCCTTGTTATTTTGTTGTTACAATGGAGTGAGGAAGAAATCACTAGATAATTTGAAGTTTGGAACATATTTTATGATATTTTATTAAGGCTGAGTTAGATCCATGAACAATGTATCAATCAACTTAAAAGATCTTTCAATTGTCATGAAAGATGCAATTCAATATATCTACATCTGGTTATTTAGGTATGTTCCTTTGAGTATAGGTAAGTTGATATAAAACTTGTAATAACATACCTTCTTGGATATATAAAATGATATGTTTAATTTTATTAAGCCCAATATTATAACTATTGATCAAGACATAATAAAATACACGTTTTGCATTATACAAGAGAATATCTTGGTTATTGGGTAGAAATTATGTCTTTATAGATAGAATTCTCAATATTATCATGTTATCAATCAACTATATAATATATGAGAATGTTATGGTATTATATGACCTTAACAAATAGGATTTGGTTAAGACTGTTAATCATTTAGTTTCTAACTAGTTATATTCAAATTTGAAACATGGAAGGTGAGATAGTTCATCTTAATTTTGTTTGTTAAATCTATCTTTTTCCATAAAATATTCTTTTCCCTATGAAATTGACCAATAGGATAAAAAATAACAAAATAATGAGTTATGATAAACATTCATTTTATATTTAGTTTTATCATGTAAATACCAAGACAACATGGCAGGAAATGACTCACTGTGCCTCAATAAGTCACTTCCTAGTCTAGACTCAACCCCAAAATCACATACCTTGGACTGACACATATATGGTGAGTCAAGTTGAGTCTTACTACATATATGAGATAAAAGAATTCAATTAATTCCTCTCCATTTGCATTCCTACTCTTTGTATTCAATAAGCACCATAAAATATGTCCTGGTATTGTTACAAAGTTATCATTGATGTCATTGTCTATACACTATAATTAATGTCAAAGGAAGCAAAATAAGGTGGCCATGGTGTTTATGAGTCTCCATATGATTGACGATGGATGATGTCATGAAGTGACAAGGAGCCTTTGAGTAAGGAATGTCTATAATGGTGTAAGAAGGAGCATGATGACTCTAGAAGATGAATCTAAAAATGCATAAGAGGATGAATAAAGTTATTTTAACATGTATTTAATATATTTAACTACTTAGGTATGTTTAATGGTATGAATCTAGGAGGTATAACACCTAGTAGGTATATGTGATTAGACTAGAGGCATGATAATGATAATATAGATATGTATGAGAAAATTAATGGTAGAAGAATGATTAGAGGATGATGAAAATATTGTTAACATGGAAATAAGGCTCAAAGACCATCTACAGTGGTAGAAAGATCAAGTTTGAAGGCTATTCCTTACATGAGAGACCTAGTATGAAGAAACAAGCTTGGTAGCTTGTTAAGATGAGCAATGTATGACTTGTATGAATAAGTTTGATAACATGTGATCAATGTATAGAGGTATTTGACATGTTGATGATGTATTGATAAAAATAAAATAGGTTTCCAAGTGCTTTCAAGATTCAAGTATGAATGTTGGTTTTAGACCCAACATGCATAGAGACCTAGTGAGGTCCAAAAAGAGGGTTAAGTTGAGTTCTCAAGTTGATAAAGTTCATGTGAGCATGTAATGAGGGTTGGCATGTTGATTCAAGCATGATGGCCAAGTCTAAGGTCATGGATTGAAGGTGAAGGTAATAAATCACACTGGAAGGTCTCCTATGCATGTAAATTGAAGGTTTCCAAGCCCAAGAAGGAAGATGAGATGTTCATTATCATGTTTAGACTTTGCATGGTGACTTGAGCCTTTTGGTAGAGATGGTACATGGTCCTAAGAAGGTTTTTTAAAGAATTTGGAAGTGGTTTCAAGTATAGGGATTTAAGAACATCAGTTCAATATTAGCAACAGGAGATCTAAGATGATCATGGTTCAAGATAGTTGAGGTTATGCTTAGTTCCCTAGGGAGTTCGAGTCTCCTTACAAGTTAGAACTTGTAGAAGACTAGTTGGGTGGGTGCACAACTGGGTAGGGGTTAGATCTCCTTATAAAGTTGGTCCTTCACTAAACTTTGGATCTTTACATTATAGGATAGTAGTCCATGTGCATGGTTTAGTCGATTTTATCCCCAAAGAGGGTTTCTCACATATCCCTTGTGTTATCTTGTATGATTATGTAGTTATTTGCTTACACATTGATATCTTATGTGATTGTATGCTTCATGGAATGGTAAATGGAATTGAATAGACATTGTTATGCAATTGATTCACCCTCGTCCCCACCCCCTTTCAATAGCTACTTCCAACAGGTACACCAACAATGTTTTCCATCTAATCATTGACCTGCAATACATCCTTGATAAATTTCCACTATAATTGGGATTTATGTTAAATGAATTTCCATTATAGTTGAGATTTATATTATATTTGATGTCATTCCCCACCTTGTGATACAAGGTTTTTGTGAGATATTTATCTCATCATCACTTTATAGCCTTTGCATGCATGTGTGAGTTAATGAATTTACTTTATAGTCTTAACTATGGCATAGAAAAGGGATAACATGATTGATATTTGTTTGATTTAGAATGTTTAGCCACTTATGGTTACATGACGTTTTTCTATAAACTATTGTAATATTAACAATCACCTTTGACAAATGGTAAGGACATTCAACGAAGGATTATTTATTTCCTAATTTGGTAGATCCAATATGTAGTCTGATTATTCTTCATTTTAATGAATCCCAACATTGACGATGAAATACTTATGATCAGTTCAATATTAAATCATTATCTTCCAAAAAATTTATGAGCGATGAGCATAAAAGTAAAACATTTCTAGAAAATATATTGACATAAAATATTATATGTTATAACTATCTTTGCCTTCTTGTAAGGCTATAACATTATGCCTTGGTAAACTACAATACTATATTTAATTACTAGTTATTAAAAGAGAGTGTTATTTGTTGGAAATATATTTATGATAAATATTTATTGTGATCATGCATTTGATCATGATAAACATCCATATGGTTTTATCTACATTAGGTATAATGTTGTACCTTTTTCGTGTATGTCAAAGTCATGAAAGAGGTGTAAATTATATCTTACATAAAACATCGTGTAAGGTATGGTATGTAAATTTATGTTTATGAAATTTCCATTTATATAAAACAATTATCTAATATATATTTTGGTATAATAGATATATATTTTAAATCCAACATTAAACAAATGTGAGATGTGATATGTGTTCTATAAAAATGGTTTTAATCACATTAGAAGTAGAGGGGGTGAAATAATAAAAGGAATAGTTTAATTTAGGTCCTACCATATTAAAGGGAAGAGTTTAATCTAGGTCGTATCATTCCATAAATTTTTGATTTAATTGTAATTAAATCAATCATTCATTCGAGCATAGTTTTTGATGGGTTGGGGGAACATAAAAATATTGAAAGATGGACCAACCTTGCTTCGAGATATTATTGTGAAACCTAATGTATTTGGGGACGGGAGAGAATATTGTGTTAAAATTTTTAATTAAGCTAAAGTATTATATGGTGGGGGAATCCCCTTCTTATAAGAGAAAAAAAGATGAAGATGTTTTTCTATCCATTCTGACAAAGACGCATTTTATGGAAATAAA
Organism: Torreya grandis; assembly: GCA_037957365.1. Lineage (NCBI taxonomy): Eukaryota > Viridiplantae > Streptophyta > Pinopsida > Cupressales > Taxaceae > Torreya > Torreya grandis. Next base: position 327,295 of record JARHVA010008870.1, on the reverse strand, counting down.
TTTGGGAGATAAGATTAAAATTGATGTGGATAAGGGTAGCTTGGCATCGACATGACTGAAATCCTTTTATCTATGAAATGTGGATGATCAGGCAAAGAATGATGAGGTGGGGCATAATTTTGATAGTGATTAGATGCTTAAAGTTGGTTGCATGAATGTTCACCATTGATGTATACAACATAGTTGATTAAGTTTTGATTTAATCATAGATATTTAAAAGTTTTGAGGAGATAGAGGATACAAGAAAAACTAGAGCACGAAAAGTAGTGGTTGTGGATAAATTTATATGTAGGTATAGGCTCTAAAGATTCTTACCCTTATCCTAAATTGTTTTAATAATATCCATGGTATTCTACTCTGATATTTTTTTAGTACATATATTGTGTAATAAATCTTCTGAATTAAACTCCTTCAAGATAGAACTAGATTTCTTTTTGAGAGATTTGAATTTTTTGGTACAAAATTTATATGACTATAAGTAAATTGATCTAAGTTCAATTCACTAGGGTGGCATGATATATATGCCCATTAGTCCAAATAGTGTTGCAAAACTAATATTTCTCAAGCAGAGAAGCATAAGAAAGTGTTATTTGAGCAATAGGTTCAACGTTTAAAATGCTTCTCCCATGATTCGAACAAGTGACCTGCTACAAACCAAACATATTTATATTGGATAAACATATAGATAAATTTTTATATGTATGATGATGATGATGATGATGATGATGATGATGATGATGATGATGATGATGATGATGATGATGATGATGATGATGCCTGAAAAAAGAATATGCCCTAGGTAGCCTTTTGTATCCATACAATGATACATGCACCATATGATTATTCCTAGATGTACCCACCATCACCATTACTATATCTTCTTGTATTCACTTCGTCTAGTCCTAAAATCTCAACCTTTCAAGATACACCATGCCAAAGCCTCTTTGTGGCTACATCTTCTATACCACCATGCCGTTGATCTTTGCCTAATTCATTGCCTTCACGTAATCCTTGTTATTACCACGTCTAGGGTTCAAACCTCCCGAAGAAGCTTTTTCATCCAACAACATTAATGTTGTTACCATATCAAGTTATGTTCTTTTATTTTCTTTAACTCAGCCTAAGATCAACACCACCACCATTCTTTTTATCTCAACTTTTTCAACTCAAGCAGAATGACATTCCATTTCAGTGAAGGATTTCAATGGACTCTAATAGCCCCTCTACTCTTTCAACAGACTACAAATATGTGTTTCTCTCCATGTATAGATAGGACATATATATAATGTATATGTACTATGTTCATGTTTCTTTCTAGGATTGAGATCCCCTTCACACCTATTTGCTACATTTAACAATTATATAGTGAAAGTGACTTTCTTCGATTCCATCATGAGTTTCATTATACATTGGCCAATGCATATTTGATTTGATTTTATTATGAATTGATGGGAAGGGTAAAGGGAGACCCACATTTAATTGGTTAGTATAATTTATGATTCATTTTGGGGTATCTATTTGGGAATTAAATGGTAAGGTTAAAATCTTCAAAGGGGGTGACGGTGATAACATTAATTGTCACTTTGACAAGTCATGGATGGTTTATTTCATCCTACCAATTGGTTGTTGTGGGTTGTTTTTTTGGGATATTCATAACTATGTTTCAACTTTTTTTTATTGATCTAATCAATTTTTCATTAGCTTTTAGTTAAGATACATTATAATTTTAGGAAGATTTTGTTTTGGTTGAAAATATTTATTCTTATTTAAATTTTCCTATTTTTGAACTAAAATTTTGCTAATTATTATGATTGTTAATTCTTATTTTATAGATTTACATAATTTTAATGCTTATTTCTTTTAGAATGTAAATAGTTAAAAATTTTCAAAGTTGATTAGCCAATTGGCAATGACAAAGTTGGTGCTGGGAAAAGGAAAAAAAATCAATAGATGTTGTGTGAACAACTCAAAAGTTGTGCGATCATTGCCATTCATATGATTTATATATTAAATAAGATAATATTTATATATATTTGATATATTATATATTAATACATACTAAATATAATTATAAAATTAAAAAATATAATTCTTCTAGCTTTCATTGCACCTTCAGGGAAATTTCTAGTTAATGTCCCTTTAAATGGTAAATCCACATTATTAGTCCCGAAGGGAATAGATATTGCCTTCATTTGATGTTAACTTCTAATTAATCTTCCTTCATCAGTGAATTAGTGTACCTTGGTTTATGTATTGGAAATATGTAAACATGTTAATTACATAAAGTTTAAGTCATAACATAGAATAATATTAATTCATACATTGTGAATGGATAAAAAAATTGCATGTTATTATTGGATTTTGGAAGATTGAGGTAGCACATGATTTTAGGCATTATGTATATCATGACCATTCAAAGTCGAAGAACTAGCTAAAAATTTTGAAAAGTGTTTTTATATCTTTGCAGAGTCAAGGGATATTAGTTTTACATTTTTAGTGATCATGGAAAGAGGAGTGGGTAATGACTATGGTTTTAGAGCCACTTAGATATAATTCAATGAAGTTCCTAGAAACATGGATGCACAATTTTTTTTTGACAAAATGACATAGAAATCAACAATTTAGAGGGTGTGAATTCTAATTTGGGACAATCAAAGGCTACTTACAAAATGTTCAACAAAATGATTGAATGTAATGTGGACTCATAAATAGCTAGCTAGGGGAAAAATGTGGACAACTAATTATCAATGAGTTGGCATGTAATTTATATAATGATTACACTAAAGTGAAACAAAATAGCAAATAGAAGATAATAAATCTAATAATGGTCAAAAATCTATTTGGGGAAAGTATTTGTTTGTGGGTTCAACTAACAAACCATGTGATTGATCTCAAATGGAAGTTACAAATCTAACAAGGGATTCCAAAGAATCAACAACACCTCATTTTTCATGGCAGACAACTTGAGGATCATTATCCTGTAATGAGTTATAAAAGTGGCAAAGATTCCACTCTCTATTTGATGCTTAAACTGCATGGAGGGGCGATTTATTCAAGGACATATTCATCATCCAAACCCATATAATTTAAAGAAGTGCTAAAAAATACAATAGTCAATAAACGAAGTGTATTTAAACCCTCTTCTATACCCAAAGCCTATGTAGTGGATCATGTTAAAGAGGGGCCAATAGTTCATATGACTGATGAAGATGTGTTACAATATCATGTAGAGTTAAAAAAACTTGTAATTATCTATAGATTTGATGGTTTTTGGCCATCCACAATGACACTGTATCAATGGGTCCATTCTACATGGAAAAATTAGTGTGAGATCATGCTATTCTCTAAAGGTTTTTTCATTGTACAATTTGATAAAGAGGAAGACTATCAAAAAATCTTAATAGAAAGTCCTTGGTTTTGGGGAAATGTAGGGCTCTTCACCACTCTATGGTTTCCAAAATTTAATCCAAATTCTTTCTTAGTCACCAAAGTCCCATTTTGGATGCAACTACCCAATCTACCAATATACTTTTATTGTGATTTTATAGTGATAGGAAATTTATTGGGCACATATATCAAAAGTGATACCAAAAAATTATATGTTGGGTTGTTTACTTATTATCACATTTTTGTGGAGATAGATCTTAGCAATGGCTTACTGGATAAGATCACTATAATTTATGGAAAATAACAACACATTCAACTTTTGGAATATGAGAGTATAAATTTCTAATGTAGAAATTCTAAACTTCCAAGACATCTACGAGCTACTTGTCCCCAGGAATGAGCCCATCCTCGTAAGAAAAAAAGGGGTGAACACAACTTCCAAAAAATGGAGTTTTCCAGTGCAAGAGGAAGGAGATGAAGAGGATGTTCAAGGTGAGGAAGGTCAACATACAAAAAAACTAGAAATGAATGAATATGAAGATTTGGATACCCAAGATAAGGCATTTTTCCCTACTGAGATAAAAAGAGGACCAGAACTAAATCCATTGATGGGAACTTACCCGAATGGGAACAATTTAAGAGGTGTGAAGTGAGTTTATGATTTTCAGAGTTCTGACTCTAATAAGGATTTAGTGATCATTTTAAATTTGAAACAATTGATGTTACTTTTTCATCTAGATAGTTAGAAATTGATGTTACAAATAGTCATAATACAACCCTCTCAAGGGGCATGACAAGAGGTTAAAAACAAGAAAGGAAAAAAGGTTAGAATATAAGAATACATGAGATATATTTCTCATTAATTTAGTCTATGTTTTTGTTGGCTAGTGCTTCTACTTCTCTTTTTATGTATTGTTTGATACTTTTATTCTTGTTCCCCCATTGCTTTCAAGGGTTATTGTTCACTCTCTATGGGTGAGGTTTGTTCTATTTCACCCTTTGGGGTGCTTTTTGTAGGGGTGGTTTTCCATCCTTAAGTTGTAAATTTTTCCCAAGGAAAAAATAATGACGCCTCATTATTTGGAAAATAATACTCATTGTCAGATATAAATAGTTGGTGTAGATGTGACTATTTTGGAAGGTGTAATTTCAACGTAGAAGTATTTGAAAGCCTTGGAATTAGGAGATTTAGTCAGACCCAATAACCTGGGCAATATGTGGGTAGTTCCCTTCCTTTTGACTTCCACTTTGGTTCTTGGGAAGTAATAATTTTTACATTAACATAATAATAACAGACTTTACTAACATGTCCAAAATCTATTTGACCAAATGCCTCTTCAAGAGTCATCGAAATGGAGTTTTAGGGAGGAAAGGATCCATTTTCATTGTGTATTTTGGCATCAATATCATAGACAAAAAATGGGAAAAAATTACAAACTTCTATAGTAAAGCGTAAAAATATACATAATAGTAATGGTAAGGAATTAAGCCATCTATTTATAAATAATCCATTGGGTCTAATAGTTTTTTTGTGATGAAGCCTACCATCATGTCATTTAACCAATTTATATTTATTTACTTCCAATTCAAAATCCAATAAGTCTATATCTGAATCATCATAGTGGTTGGTCAACTATTTCAATAATGACAAAATCATATATTGTTCCTCCTTTCCCGACCTTAAAGATATTTTTTTAATAGAAGTAAGAAAGATTAAAATTCTCTGAGGATATCAAAATTGAAATCTACCACCAAAATTTTAGACAGGAAATTCATGATTTTAAGACTAAAAGTGACTTCACACTTACCATTTACATTTGATTTCTTGATTTTATACAAAGTAAATAAAATTCTAAGTCAAAAACACAAATGATGTTTGACTGAGATCATAGGAAAGTGATTACCAAGACTAGCTTTTACTTGGAAAAAGATTCATAACCCTGATGCATTGCCTGAAAAAAGATAAAATCTTGCATTGATCACACCATTGGACCTCACAACACAAGATAAAGAAAAAATAAGTGTTTCTTTCCAATTGATTCTATAAAAAAGAGAATATATGCTAGTAAATAATAACATAAAGAGTAATGTTTATCAATATCTTTCAAATCATAACAAAGACCTATTGCAGATTATATGTTTAAAAAAATTAAAATTTAGATCATTTTTTTATCACAAGAGAAAAAAAACTTCTACTCCTATGTGTATGATAATATACATTTGAGTTATAAAATAATTCAATTACAATGGAGTAATAGGTAGGAATCTTACATTGAATAATATAAAATGCAAGCAATGAATAATATAAAATGCAAGCAAGGTTAAAATAGAAAAGAGTTGTTGTGCATAGGGCTGCCTTATAATTAAGAAATTTTAGCCTAGAAGAGATAATATTTGGGTGGGAATTAATAAATATATTGAATATGCCTATAATAATATTTAGGGGAGAATTAATACCTTTAAGGGTACATTGAAGGTATCTCTTAGGAGATACCTTATAATAACCTTGAAGGTATTACAAGGTATCTCCTAGGAGATACCTTCATGATACCCTTGAAGGTATTACAAGGTATCTCCTAGGAGATATCTTGAGGGAACTACAAGTCCCTTCAAGATATTTCCTAGGAGATACCTTGAATGGCCTTATTCTACATTCAAGGGTACCTTGAATGTATCTCCTAGGAGAATCTTATAATACCTAAGGGTACATTGAAGGTATCTCTTAAGAGATACCTTGTAATAACTTTGAAGGTATTATAAGATATCTCCTAAGAAATAACTTCACGTACCCTTGAATGTATTACAAGATATCTCCTAGGAGATACCTTCAAATTACACTTGAAGGTAGTACAAATCCATTCAAGGTATCTCCTAGGAGATATCTTGAAGGGCCTTATACTACCTTAAATATATCTCCTAGGAGATACCTTGAAGGTACTACAAGGACCTTAAGGGTATATCCTATGTGAAATATTGAAGGTATTACAAGGGATTTTGAGGAGATACATTTAATTTATCTTCTAGGATATACCTTGAAATTATTATATGGACCTTCAAGAAGATATCTCGGAGGTATTACATGGACCTAAAGTATCTCCTAGGAGACACTTTGAAGGTATTACAAAGACCTTAAGGGTATATCCAAGTGATATTTTAAATTTATTTCAAGGGAATTCAAAAATATACCTTCAAGGGCTTTGTCACATAGTGTCATTGGAAACAAAGGACTTTTTCTTGCCCAGGGTGACCAATCTTTGCATGGCTAGTGAAGTTATAGTAGAATATTGTTGCACTAGCTACATAGAGGGATTGGAATAAAATGTGAAAGCTATGACTCATTCCTATAGACTAGGGGAAACTCGAGTCTCTAGTCTAGTTCTGCTCCATCAGATAAGTACTTTTAGTGGGCTCTCAACTAATGAAATGAAAGGGTTTATAATAGTGAAAGTTTTAGATGGTCGCTCTTCAGGCATATTGATTATGTGTTGACCTCTAGTCCCACAATATCTACTACAATTGAGGAAGGTTAAGGTGAGAATTTAAACCACTAAAATTTTTGGCACCTTCTTTTAAACATGAATTATGTGCAAAAATTTCTAGAAAAATAATTCTTTTTCATCTTTTTTTAATATAAGTCCCCAATCATGTCTTCTGTCATGACCTGATAAAATTCTTTTTTATTGGTTCTCATTTGGGGAAAGTCATAGCTACTCACTACCTGAGACACCTTTAGATCATTGAGCCAAGTTTCATTACTACATGTATTGTATATTTGTGAACGAGATGATTGTCACTCAGTCAGGGATTTTTTCTTTCCCTTATGTAGTTGTGACGTAGAGACCATAGTTTATTTCTCTTTTAGAGTTATTACACTAGGGGTATTTTCTACAGTGGTGTGGGTCTCCTAGATGCATAAGATTTTTATTTCTCTATCTCTACCTTTGACATAATGATGTCGATGAAATAGAGTAGAGAGCCAAATGACTACTTTAGTAACTCATGAATCTAAATTATGATCACCTTTGCTATCTTGGTAATAATTTCATGTTGTCCTAAGTATTGCATGATATCAGGTGAGACTTAGGGATGTGTTATGATGAACCCCAAGCTTTCCTCCCACCATTGATGTAACTTATCTTGATGATCAATAGTTACCCTTTCCTATATCCAGATTAGATTCTATAACTACTATGTAGGCTAATAGTTAGTGTCTGGATATACTTCTCCTTATGGGGATTTACATTGTGTGAAGTAAATTAGAAAAATGAGAAATTGGTACTAGAAAGTTTAGTTGGTAGTCATGAAAACCTTTTCAATTATGGTTATGAACTATTGCACAAATAAATTGGGTTAGCTAAACTACTTCTTGTGATAAATTATCCTATGCATGATGTCATTAACACCCTTAGTGGTTTGGTTCATAGACTAAGTCATATTCCATAATCAACAGGTTATGCATTCATTTAGAATGCAAACAAGTTCATTTGGAATGTATTTTATGGGTATGCCATGGGATCCACAGGCCTATGTGTGTTGGACTTCCTGAAGCAATGGAGGTTCCTATGATTTTTAAAAGGCTAGAGAGCCTCCACGTGAAGGCATCTATATTTATTTGGTCATTATTGGTGTATTAATCATAATATTTAAATCTAGGGAAATATAGAAGTTCATCATTGTATTGAGAGAGTAATTATAGATGTTTTTTATTGTACTAAGAGAGGAATGGCTAAATAACCACACCCATATCATTAAAATTTAGAAGGTGTATTAGTTTCTTGACATCTAAATTATGACACCAATGAGGTAATGTGAGAGCCAGAGGTTATGCTTCTTGTAAAGAGTCCATAAGGAAAAGTTTCTTCTTAATAGATCAAAGAAAATCAAATAGTTCATGTTCATGAAATTTTATTTATTGGAGTGAAAAAATAATGCCCATTTCTTCTTTCTACATGTTAGACAAAGGCATGATAAGCTAAGATTGGTCCATTTAATCATGTACCCTAGATGATTCATCGAGTAGTATATGAAGTGCACATCATTGATTCTCTGTACTTGGGAAAATATATCACTCAACTTGAAGCTTGGATATTTGAATTTCTATAAATGTGAAATGAAAAATTGGTGCTCAATGGTTTGCCTTTATAGTTTTAATGGAGAATGATTTAATTTTCAATGCCTTGTTAAACTATATTTGGATTTGACGTGAATTTGATTTGGGCATGAGGCATTCTAATGTGGTAGATTTTACAATCTAGCACTATAGATCAATGGCTATTGACAATAAGATACATTATTATATTTATTTCTATTCATACTTGAGCATCTAGCTTATGATAGTGACTGATTACCCATTTCAAAGATACTTTATCCTTTGAACCCAATATTTAGTAGTAAATTCCCTTTATGACTATTAATTTTATTTTTATATTTCCTAATTTATTTGTATTATTGGAAAATTTATATTTGAACAAGTCTTAAAATAATCAATTCACCATTAATGAATATAAATTGCATTTCTACTCAAGGTGTTTTATTTAATCTTTCTAAATATATCTACACATTCACTCATATGTCCATAAATTGACTGACTCTCGTACACCATGGTTATATGAAATCCCTGGTAATAACCTTTTTAATAAACATTGAGGGTATTACAAGGATATTCAAGGTATATCTTTGAAATAAAAAATTCCAATTGTGTGCATGTTCAAGGTATCTACTAGGAGAACCCTTAATGGTAATACAAGAACCTTCAAAGTATCTCCTAGAAGATAACTTGAATGGAATTATTGTAATTTCAAGAGTACCTTGAATGTATATTCTATGAGGTACCTTTCAAACATGCATAAGGGTACCCTTGAACTAGTATTACAATGCCCTTCAAGGTATCTCCTAGGAGATACCTTGAAATAAAATTCTAATCATGTGTATGTTGAAGGTATCTACTAGGAGACCCTTTAAAGGTAATACAAGGCCTGTCAAAGTATCTCCAAGGAGATACCTTGAAAGAAAATTCTAATCATCTACATGCTCAAGTTATCTAGTAAGAGAACATGTTGATATGGGTTTTGTGCACACTCCAAAATTTAACGAGGTGACATCTAACATTTTAGGATCTCAATAGAGATAAGCTCTACTCGATGGCACAAGTTATCCTCTTAGAGTTTCTATTGCACATAATAATTTAATAGATTATATATCAAATCAAGAAGGTTCCTATGTCAACTGCAACTTCCACCTAGATGACTATATAGAAATAATACACTCTTACACACCTCAAAATATTAACACAATTTTAACTAATTGATTTGATCAATGAAAATTGCTAACTTTTAATAGATTTTACACATCTATAATTAGTGTATATTAATTACAAAAATTAGAATTATCTATAGCTTATGCACACTTCAAATTATTGAGTTAACATATCCAAGAAAATAAAACCTTACTAACACATAAATGCAAAGAAAGAACATCGACACAGTTACAAGACCATCAAATTGATTTTTTCCTATATTTATAAAAACTATTCCAATCCTTTGAAATGAGGGTTATAAATTTATAAATAGACCTACGAAGGGGTTGATTCATCCTCAAAGTTCATGAAAATTCATAGTTACATTAAAATTAGAACTTTAGTTATAATTTTAGTCTCAAAACTATATGCATGCATATAGTTCATTATCACTATGTCTAAACATAACTAAACCTATACAAAGAAATGTAATGTGTGCATACTCACAAATATTCCATGAAACTTTTAAATTTCAATGTTAAATACAAGTAAACTATGAGTACAAGATTTAGTTCTTTTTACATGTATGAGTATAAAATTAGCCTTCAACTCAAGGCTGGATAGATGTGGGCATGACACTATTGATTGTTTAAGGCATCGAGGTGGATGATGGGATTGGACTAGAAGTTAAAGCACCAAATTTCTTCTTCTCTTTCAAAACATGAAAATGCTTGTCCCCAAGGTCATGATGATACTAAATAATATCCATGCTCAATAATGGAGGTCTGTGCACCCTTTTTACTTGTTTTAAGATCTCTACATGCTCAATTTTTGTATTTTTGAAGTTTACTCCAAAAATTTCAAGCTTCATCACCTCATTCCTTAAGAAACTCAGCTCGACCACAATATCCTCCAATGAAACTCCCTAAAGACATTTCTTGAAGTAGGCAAAAGTCTACTAAAGAAGTTGATCTAAATTGATTCTATTTATAAGCCTAACTACTAAGTATTTTTCTTGTGATATCTTTAGCTCCCATAGGATTTAAAAAATTAGAGATTCATGTTTCAAATACTTAGGCATTATTGCCTCAATTGCGGTGATCCAATCCCAAGTTTCTTGAGTCTTGATGTTTACTATAGTTGAGAGTATTTGAAGACTCTAGTGGTGCCATCAGCTCAAGGTGGATGTAGTATCCTTATTAGCTATATAAAAAATGAGTTTCAACTTATAATCATCCTAATTCAAAGAATGAAATAATTTGGGAGTCTTAAATAAATTAGGGTTCAACTCTACCCTCATTACAGAAATGGCTTCAAGAATATTGTACAATTTGGAGGTAGCATTCTAGACTTTAATTTTAATTTTAGGAGGAACATGAACTATACATTGTTGTTACTTTATTTACTCCAAAGATTGAAAATGTTGTTCCTTTACTTGCTCTAACTCATGCTTCAAGCTCTTGCCTAGGCATTTTTGTTTCATCATGAAATTCTAGCAAGGCATCCTTATGTGTCTTGAGATAGGACTTGTAGTCCTCCATGGATGGGGACTGCCCCAATTTCTTATTCCTTCTTTTAGATAAGGTATATACCTCTTGTCTATCTTCTAGGATAATCCTTATCCCATTATTATCTTATAATTTTCTCTTTCTTACCCTCTAGACATTCCCTATAGATTTATCAAATATAGAACTCACTATAGGCAGCTCTGTGATTATGATGTTTGGCTTTTGGGAATCCTTTGGCCCTAAATCAGCTACCCACTAAGGGATGACCAATTGGGATGGGTTGATTGTTTTAGTGTCCTTGGATATAGTCTCAACCAATGTTTCTTTAAATGGATACTTCAAATCTTCTTAAAGTACTTGGTCAGGAAGGGAAGGCCAAATGATTTTAGGCTAGTCCACTCCCTCATGTTGAGGCAATGGGTTAATGGTGTATACTAGTTTCTTCTTTCTAGCTTTCCCTGAATATGTCATAATGGTGCATTGAAAAGAGTTGGAGGAAGGCATTGGCAAGTCTATTTTAGTGGATGATATATGAAGTTGGGAACTTGCCAATGCTCCCATGAATTTATTAGAGGCCTTCCTTTTGGATTTAGGGGGTGCTGGGGCAATGGCATATGTAACTACAAAAGTATTGGAGGTCATTGAAGATGTGAATATAACTGGTGGAGTGAAAATAGTTGGGAAAATGGAGATAGTAGGGGTAGAGGAGACATCCTCTACCTTGAGAGTGACTAGGGGTGGTTCGAAAATGGGATTAAGAGGAAGATAATCAATTGTAGGAAGGGAAACAAAAGAGGAAATTGGAGTAGTAGAGATAAGAGGTGTTTTCTTCTTACCTAATTGATTTCCATGTAGAGGTTCCTTTCCTTTAATGTCCTGCAGGCTAAGGACTTTTACTCTTTGCAATTCCTCCTCTTCATATGGATCTCTTTCTTCACTAATAGGCTTTCCTTTTGTAGCTTGTTTCTGAGCTGAGGGAGCTTGTGCTGGTTGTTCCTCAATAATTAGGTTTTTTGGAAGAGGATGAGACCTTGGTTTCCTCTTATAATAAACTATAGTATTTTCAACTATGGGGGAGACCTTTTGAATTAATTTAGATGAAACATACACACTTGTAAGTTCTTGCATAGGTGGAAGAGTTGGATGTTCTGGGCCCTCTGAATCTGATGAGTCAAGGAAAATTGGATCTCCTTGAGATCCTCTAATTCTAGATTCAATTATTTTGGGATCCTTATTAATGATCTTCAATGTTTGGAGAACTTCTTGAGAAGGCTCTCCTTGTTTTACTAATGGCTATGGAGGCTTGTTGATCCAAAAATCTGAGGCAACCCATCCACTTGGGGGTGGGAGCCTATGTCATGCATCTAAAATAAATATAATGAGTTCTCCTTGTATTATTTTTAAATGTTCTTCCCTCAATTCTTCCATTTTTTCCCTTTCAAAGACCTAAGCATCATCCTTGGCATTCAAGAACTGAAAGTCATAATCATAGGGCTCATGTTGGTATGGAATACTAAGAACCTTGATATGATTTTGAATCCTACCATGGGGATCCTAATACCTATGAGGCAAGGTGGGAAATGAATAGTAATAATTTTTCCCACATCTCCAAAGTGCCTCCAAATTATGTAAAACATTTAGCCTATCAACACATGAAAGCCATAGAATGTACTATTCTTCTTCTTTGTCAAATCCTCATCTATGCTCTACCATAGTTGAAATGTTATCTCTTGTTCTACCATCTTATTTGGCGTGTAATTGGGAAGATTTAAGGGGTTAAATTTAGTTCCAACAATAATAATCACTATGTAATATGGGTATAACTAATGGTCACCTTGTGGTGCCAATGAATTTACAATTAAATTGGATACCCTAGGTAGTGGGGTTTCATGAATTTCCTACCATACATGTGGGTACACATGCTCTGTGATATGAGTGATGTTCTTGAGGAATGTTTATATGTGCACAAATGAATAATAACTACAAATGCAATTTATAATGCAGTCTGGAACTGTATCTCAGAGTGACCCATAGTGCACATATATCATTCCCATCACAACATCCAAGAGGTATGACACCATATAGAAGTGGCCATCAACAAGATACTATCTTTGTGTAAAACCTATTCTCAGCCTAGCATTGATTATCTCCCCCAAGGTGAAGGTCAAGTTTGAACTCATCATCATATCCAATCATGAAACCCAATCCAGGCAAAACAATGGATGCTATGGAAACCATATAGTTTGTTTTGTAGGTCTATCCCAATGTGAACTCCCATCCTAAACTTGATGATTGGTACATATTCCTTATCCTTTGGGCTAACAATCTCCCCATGGAGAAGCCACTTGCTCAATGTTTTGTTAACTGAATTATTTTCTTTCCACCCTACCATCCTAAGCAACTAGTAAGTGGTATCCACAATTGGGAAAGATAAATACCTTTGGAATGCACCTCTTGAAATGTAAGCCATGATGGTCTTATGTTCCACATGGTGTAATTATTTGTCCCCCATTATCTTGTTAGCTAAGAAGAGATCCTACATTAGGTATATAAATAATATCACTTCGGGCTTGGCCAGCATGAAATTTAGTCATTATCATTTGAGCATAAGTAAATATACAACTAATCGCTTTTATGTTGGTTTTATGCTTTCCTCATAAGTGTGGGTGTCTACTACATTAATGGCTTCCCATAGAGATAAATAATTGCTGTATTGATCATTAAAAATGGTGGAGTTGAATAAGAGGCCATGGTTAACTGACTGGCATTAGATTTTAAACTTTGATAGCTCGAATTTAATGTATTCAATTTTACAATTCACATGCAAGTCACTAGGTCTTATTTGAAAAGTAGTAATTTAGCTCAAAGTTCATTTTTGATTAATGAGTATGATGATGATCTCAAGTGATTGATATAACTTTAACATTTAACTCTAGTTCATGAACCATTAATGTCTAACATCTATGCACTCTCTTTACTTGTGCAATTGGAATTTTAACACTTTATTTGGTAGGTATGCCACATCATTATTTTTGGTGGGTATGCCACTTTAAGTCTTCTTTTGATTTATTAGTTGTGCCAAATAGGCTTTCAATAGTCAAGGATGGGTTTTTATGTTAGGATTAAACTAATCAATTCTCATGAATTAGGGATTCTAAACACAAAGTCTGAGCAAAAACCCTGATGAACAAACTCATCCTGTGCAGTAATACCCATTGATAACCTTTTCATGCATTTTTTCTTAACAAAAACCCTGATGACCAAACTCATATGAATTAAAGTATTGGTCACAAGTACTAGATAATAAATAGATAACATTTTTTCTGAAGATAAAAATACTAAAGATCTAATTTCGCTAACCACCAATTTTGAATCATAAATTTTGACATAATTTCTCAAACGTAAATCCTAAACATAAAAGCCAAGACCAAATAGTGGTGGGGTAAAAATTTCCCAAGTAATTATAGAACATAAAATTCAAAGATGAAATTTCCAAGAAACAAGAAACTACAAACAAAACCAGAAATAAAAAATTATAAAGACCAAATACCTAACATATAACATGCCAAATAACCGAATTCAGAACACTTCTACTAACCAAGTTGAACTAAATGAAAAATCTCAAATAATTTACCTAACAGAAACCTCTACATACTTGATCTGAAGATCAGAGAGTGAAGGCGGAAATATAAGATTTTCAAAAATCCAAAACTGTCAAAAAAATTCTCGAATGCTTTGGCCAAATACTAAATTTTGAAGACCAAAATGTATATGTCCCAAGAAAAACTTGTGTAGATGTAAAATTTTTGAAAGAGATTTATAACTTAGTCTAAAATGAAAAATGCAATCACTTGTATTTCCCATATGGATAAATTTAAATGTAACATGTAATAGTTTTATAATGAAAAGAACGTAAACTTTTTTAATAAGCATATACAAAAACATATGTTGGTCCAAGAAGCAAAAGATAAAAAATTGCATTTGACCTAGCTCAAGATGTGCAAATTAGAGATATGTTATTTGTTAGACCTAACGATTCTACAGGAGTGGACTACACAGTATGGGTTGCAGGATCTAAAATATATATTGAGATAATACAAACAAGTGGGGATGTAGAATGAAGGGTAAATATAGTTTGGTTCATCCTATTTCATGAAGAGGAAAAAGATGTAGAAGAAGCAAAAATTTATTCAGGTTGCTTGGACAAGAAACGGAAGCCAAACCCAACTGACACATCTTTACCATCCATACTCATAGATAGTATCATCTACGCTTGGAAACCAAATAAAAATTAAAGAGGTCATACACCTGTTCTCACTGATTTTTGAAAGGTATTGTAATAGACTATTTGAATGCGTTGTCCCACTAGACACTATAAAAAATAGTGATAAAAGGATTGGGAAATTTGAAATTGTGTTTCCTTAATTTTGGATTGAGAAATATAAATGTTTTTTTTTCAAAATTTAGTCCATTTTTTTAGAATGTATAATGTTTTATTTATTTGTATTTATATTTATTTCTAGTGGCACTTCACATTTTGCGTTTTGGAAAATACACTTCAACATTTAAGTTTTATATTTTCTACTATGACAATTCAGTATTTTGGTAACTTTGCATCTATTTAATAACATTTGAATTTTGGAACGTCCACTTAGCATTTTTGTGATTCGAAATGGTCTTTAGATTTTGCATATTCAAAATAGCCATATTAGATTTTGTGAGCCATGAAAACCTCTTCATCTTTTCAGTTTTTCAAATTAAACTTCACATTTTCCATCTTTAAAAATGGTCTTCGGCAAATGGTATTCATAATTTGCACATAAAAATTTACACTTCATCTTTTGTGCATTGAAAAATACACTTTGGCATTCCCATGTTTCCAAAAAGGTCTTCGAGGTTTATGCCTCAAAATGTCCCACTTGTGTGTGAATATTTATTCTTCAATATTTGAGTATCAACAAATGGTATTTGGTTTTTCAGTTTTTCAAATTACACTTCGTACAAGCACCCATTATTGTACCACATGGCACAATCTCAATGACTTGGCTATGTAGAAGGATGACCAGTCTAAACAAAATTCCTAAACAATGTGATCGCCTGAGATTGCAACATGCATCAAAATCTTCGTAACTAGAATATGTGGGAGATTATATTAATAATATAATAATAAAACACCCATGATTGACACATGTCATCTACACAAATAAAAGATAAACTTTGATGGTCATGAGGATGTCACCTGATTAAAATTAAATAGTTCATGTTCTAATCAACTTTTAACACATGACATCCCAATCATCCTAGGTATTTTAAATCACATATTACCCAAGCACCTGATTGATGTATGAATTATTTTTCCTTAAAAAATAAACTGCCAAATATTATTATCTATAAATGCATGGTCTATCAACCAATTTGAATGGCCACATAAATTCTGACTATTTTGCAAATTTAGATATATAAGATTTATTTGTAATAAGTTTGACTAACTTTTAATTGTTTTGGATTATTTTAAATAATTTGGACTTATTGCAAATATATCATATACATGTGATTTATTTGTAGTATGTCTAAGTAATTCTTGATGAAGTCTAATTTATTTATGATAGTCTCAACTATTAATTATTTTTGGTCACTTTAAATAATTTGGACTTATTACAAATACATTAGATAGATGTGATTTATTTGTAATAAATCCAACTTAATATTGATATAGTCCAATTTAATATTGATACAATAAAATTTATTTTTGATATTTTTCAAAAATTTAGACTATTTATAAGTCCATATTATCTAAAATAGTCCTTCTATAATGAGTGCTTTATATTCTTCCATATTGTTAGTACAAGTGATAACTGATATAAAACTCTTTGTGAATGAGATCTTTCCATGGTGTTATGAATATAATTTTGGCTCTAAATCTATGAGATGTGTACGTACCATATAGGTATAGTGTCCACTATCAAGAATCAAAAGGTGTTACATCCATATTTGAGATCAACTTGTCATAGAAACTAAAAGTTAGTGGTTTGGTATCTAATAAGGGTGCTTCGACAAGTTGATCTATAACAAATATCTCTTTTATTTATTTTTGATGTACATATTCAATCTAGAAACCATACATAAGAGATAACATCTTGTACCCTTTTGTAAAATCTACTATTATATTAATGTTTAGCAAAGGAAAGTCATCCTATGGGCATAATTTATTGCTATGTATAAAATATATGCATGTGTAGATTCCTTTTGGTTTCTTGTTAATTAGGAAAATGTTGGATATCCATTCTAAATAGTCTATGGGATGAATATATCCTACCCACAATAATTTTTCCAATTCCTTCTTAATTAGTACAAAAATTTGAGGATGCATTTTTATCAACTTTTATTTGATTGGCTTTGCATCTGGGTGTACAACATGATGATGTGCAAACAAAGTAGGATCCAAGACATGCATATATAAATAATACCAAGAAAAAATATCAATGAATTCCCAAAGGATGGAAATAATGATCCCACATTCCTCTTCATTAAGGAATGCTCAAAGTTTGATCCATTTGGAATCATCTAGTGTTTGAATGTTTACTTTTGTCATATATTCTAGAAGTAAATTAGAACCATCCTCTAGAATAGTTAACAATGAGGTGAATTGATCTTCATTATCTCTTGGTACAACTAGCTCATCAAGCTCACCCATGAATTAATAGTCTAAATCACCAAAGGGTGGTATATGACATTTATTAAATGCATGCATAAAATATTGAACCAATTTCTCAAATAATTTCTGATCTTCTAAACTTATTCTTAACCCAAATGAGATTTTGGGACTGGTGGCACATTGAGATTCATTCAAAAGAGGATGAAATTTCCCTCCAATGACACTTGAAATAGGTTTTCACCATCAGACTTACCTTTTTAATTATTATTTCCCTGGTCCAAAAGTGCCTCAAATAGGTTTTCACTTTGTGACCTTAATGTTTCATTTTAATTTTCTTTTTGTCTAAGGAAGTTCGCCCACTATCCAAAATAGGCACTAGGCTCCAATTTAATAGCAAATCATTGCTTATGATATATGATCAAAAGGCCATCTTTGAGGCTCATGAACTCATAAATTAGATTTTTATTTTTTAAATCATACAATGGTATGTGTGAATCTTATTAGTCACAAGTAATTAATTTAGGGTAATGGAAGAAAATATGGGAATTATAAGTGACAAAAGTGATGGTCCAAATGGTATTGAGAGTAAAAAAGTTGGTATCAACCAACGCATCATAAATTTTATAATAAGACTCTACATCATTGTCAACATCTTCATCATTAGATGTTAAAGTGGTATCACTCTTGATATCTAGGAGGTCATTCCTAGGTGATTTGTATCCAATAAATCAAGTTCCTTTGTGTTTTCTATTAGATACAGGATGAATAAAACCTTATTGGTTTTGCCTTAGGGATTTGCCTTCATAAGAATGATGATCCATTATTCATTTTGGAATAAGACACTTTTTGATTTGGTAATAAGTGGAAAGTTCATCATTATACAACCATGAATCATTATTAGCTTTGAATTTCTCTTGGTTTAGTGAAGAAGTTTTTGTTGGTGTAGGCCTTTTTCCCACTAGTTTTTACCTACATAGTTGTATTAGCTTGCTTAGAGATATAGAGGTCATTTGAGTTACTTGAGAAGATTAGTCCCACATTCATTGGAATGTGTGGTATCTTTATTTCTCCAACCTATATATGTTCCTCTCTCCCTTTATATTCAATGCATTTAATGTAGTATATTGTGGATTGTTTGAGCTACTTAGTTGTGAGCTGTGACAACTTTGAGAGATGTGAGAGCTATGAACTTCAATTCTTTTTATAATAAATTCATCTTAATTTAGGATGATATAGAGTATTTGATTTTATCTCATTTATTTACAATATTATTCTATGAATGATTCTATTTATTAATAACTTCAATGTGATGTGCACTTGTTCGCCTTGTGAGATCACTCCATCATGTACATTTGTTGATCTAGTGATCCTGACTACAACTTTTTTATGGTATAAAAGCACCAATCCATTTCCATGATTGTATTTTTATTCATTTATTTTATATTTTTTTTATGAAATCTTAATATTTTTTGTTATCTCATAAGAATTTTTGAGAGAAATATTTAAATCTATCAAAGTTTTCATCTTTGGTGGAGTCATTTTTTTGTATATCTAGTTCATTTGTAAAAATTATCACTCTTTTGTGGCTTATTTATGACTATGTGGATCTTTATTTTGGTATACTCGTGACGTGAAGATTATTTTAGAATTTGAACAAATATAGATCTATATTTTTTGGCTGATCGAAGGCATTTTTTGGCTAATCTAAGATGTTTTTTTTTTGATCCAAGGTGTTTACATGAGAGATTTTTTATTGGCATACAAATTTTTTCTGTAGATCTAGAACTTCCCTGGTAGCTTTACACAACACTCAAAGTCCTCTTGCTATACTTTGTAAGGCATCTCAACTTTGGAAGCTCCTTGGTGCCCATCCTCCTTGGTCTACACCACCACATAGCCTACTGCTAGCCCCCCAATGTAACACCTCCTCTTTTATTTCACTCTGTATGAGGTGAAGACTCTTCATGTAGCACTTGACCTCCTCTCCCTTAAATCTGTAATGAGCTTCCACATAGCTAGTAAAACTCAATGCAACCCAACACTTTACATCAGATATGGTAATAATGATTTCACTACTAGTGGTGAAGGAGGAGATGAATCAAAAGAAACCCTATATCCAAATGAGTTTGCCTCTGATTTTGAGGAAGATTCAATTATTCACTTACAAATATCATGTGTTTTATTGGCAAGTGAATTATTGCATCTTCCTCACAATCAATGGTAAACTCATTTGGATCTAGGATTTCCTTTGATTGATCTCCTTCTTCACCACTCGTAGTGAAATCATTATTGCCATATTTTCTATGAAGCATTGGGCTACATTGAGTTTTATGATCTGTGTGAAGGCTCATTGCATATTGGAGGGAGATTAGGTCAAGTGCTGTGTGGAGAGTCTTCAGCTTGTAAGGAGTGAAATGGAAAAGGAGGAATTACAAAAGCACATGCCTTTATTATTTACTGCAATAGTGTTGCATTGAAGGTAGTGTATGTTACTCTAATCTCCATGTCTACACTTTAATGGACTGCTTCTGGTCTTCCTGAGATGACATAAACCTATAGTACATAGCACCCAAAGCTTTTGGTCTGTTCGTGCTGAGTTTCCCTCATATGGTGGTGCCTCTTTGGGGCTCTTCTTTCTCTTAGCTATGCAAAATACATAAACCTAATAATTCCCTAAAAATATAAGGTTAAATCATGTTTTAATTATATTTAAAATAGCTTTTTTATTTTTGAACTTTTAATTAAACACCTTCATATATGCCTTTTCGTATAAAACACACATAGGGGTCTATGGGTAGGGTTATTTATGCCATTTCATTGCTTTTAGAGGTTTGTCATTTTGTGTTGGTTCTAATGAATAGTTGGAAGGCCACCATCTCTTTTTTTTGCTTGGATTTTTTAAATTTTTTGTGCACGTTTTTTAGTCATAAGCCTACTTACAGGAAATTATTTTTTTAATATCTTGTAAACCCAACTCAAAATGAAGTACCATATTTTGAAGAAGTGTTTATTTTATTATTTCCCATGCATTGCACCAATTTTCCTTGTAAAATGCACTACTTTATAAAGTTTCAAAATTTGGGGGAGCTACCTAACATAATTTTAGAACTAGTGAAAAGTAGGGTTTGTCATTGTGTTGGTTCTTGTCCACACATCTTCTCTTTTTTACACATGCTTTCTACATCATAGATAACACATTTAATGGGTTTAATTGTAATCATGAACTAAGATAAAGTTCTATTTTTGGGGTTTCATCATGGATATTAGTAATTAATCCCATAAATCCATTGTAAAGCTAACTTTAGAGAACTATTTGTCTTGGAAGCAAGGGATAAAAAATCATTGCCTAGAGAAATATATACTGCCTTATCTCCTAGGACTTGTTCCTAAACCAACTACCTTTGAATAAAAGAATCCATGGTTTAATAATACTGACATGTCCTATGGCCAAATATGTCTAACTATATCTAAGGATATTATGTATCATATTGAGGACACTGAGTGCCCTTTTACTACATGGGCCATCATACAACAATTTTATGGAGACATTGGATCTTCATCTAAAAGTGATGCTTCCTTGGATGACCAAGCACCTACTGAGATTCCTAATGCCTTTTCTTGTGTGGACACATTTTCATTGGATGATTAGTTTATATGGTTGACATACTTTAACACCCCATCTATTATTGAGGACACTTTTAATCCTCTTTCATCTGTTGTTACTTCAAAGGTAATAATTTCTTCATCAATAGCTTTCAATGATTCTTTGCAGCATGACATACATAGTCTTTCAGTTTCACCATTAAGTGATGATCTCTTGACAATTGCTCCAAAATTGTTTATGGAGAATCATATTACAAACATGAAGGAAATGTTTGAGGGTTTATCTCTCTTATTTGATGACAACCTAATCATAGATGCTATCTCATCATCATCATCATCATCTCTAGATCTTGATCATCATCTTTTTATACATGGTCCTAGTTTGTTACCTTATTATTTGAATAGGCATTTACTTGTTTGGATTGTGGCATCTTCACCAATGGACATGGATAAATTTGAGAAGTTTTCAGAGACACATTTGATGATATTTTTCCCCTCATATTCCTTTCTATAAAGAGGAGATTATTTACACTATTCTATAGTTTTATTCCTCCCTAAGGGGTGAAATGTTGTTCAATGTAATTAGATCATCTTCAACATTCAATGTTGGGCATCTACTATCATTGTAAAAATATCTCATCTTTTGATGGGGATTTTTAGCTCCTTCTTTCCTTCTCTCTCTATTCTAGGGGGGTTTACTCTCTTTATGGGGGGGATAATTCTCTTTTATGGGGGAATTGTATTTTACATGGGTACCTCATGAGGCCTTATTGTCAGGACCTATTTTTTATATCATCACACACTTAAGCTGCACTTATGGGGGGTGTTGGTGTAGGCCTTTTTCTCATTGGGTTTTGCTTACATTATTGTATTAACTTACTTAGGGATCTAGAGGTCATTTGGGTTACTTGGGAAGATTAATACCACATTCACTAGAATGTGTGGTATCTTTCTCTCTCCAAACTATGTATGCTCATCTATCCTTTTGTATTCGATGTAGTTAATGTGGTAGTAAAGTAGTATATTATGGATTGTTTGAGCTACTTAGTTGGGAATAGTGACAAATTTGAGAGCTATGAACTTTGAGCCTTTGTATAAGCAATTCATTCTAATTCAAGATGATATAGAGTATTTTATTTTCTCTCATTCCTTTACAATATTATACTATGCATGATTTAATTTATGAACAACTTGATTCTGATGTGCACTTGATCAAATCATGAGATCACTCTATCATGTGCATTCATTAATATGGTGATCTTGGTTACAAGTCTTTTAGTATTGATAAAATAAATAGGTCCTTTCTATATAGAATCAACCTTTTTGCTACAACTCTTTTATTTTTGATAAAATAAATAGGTCATTTATATATATAATTGACTCTTCATTTTTGTCCTACCATGTGATTTAGGAGACTGAGTGAATTTAGATATATAGAAAGCATTGATAATTTTTCATTCCCCATGGCCTTTGTCTGAAATGGTAAAATGGGAGTAAATTTGAAGAGGTGGTTCAGATGAAGTAGATACAAGGTTACTTTGATCCACATAATTTGACTTAGGAGGTTGAGAGGATATACGTTTATCCTTTTTAGGGACATGCTCTAGGTCAAGATGATAATTTTATCTCTCATATTTTTCTTCAAATTGTTTATAGTATTGGTAGGGCTACAAATCAGAAGAAATGGTGACCTATAATCTATAATGAGGTAATTTAATACATTAATGTAGAGTAGAAGGTCCTACACATATTCTTGGTATCCAAGGTGACCCAAGGATTACATTGTATAACAATTATAGAACAAGAACATGGCATATAGTATCATAGATTAGAGGCCTAATAAAAATAGGAAAGCAAATGGTGTTATGTGATTCTCTCTCCTCATTATCATATGTTTTTATGGTAATCATGTCTAGATGAAGATCTATTTTTTTGTAGCCCAAGTGATTAACCAGTCTCAAAGTTACAATATTCAAACTAAAACCGTTGTTATTTAGGGCATGCTTGATTTTATGTTTGGAAATGACTCCTTATATGTAAAGTGGATTATTATGAAAATGACAAAGGGATGAAATATCACTTTGGTTAAAGGTAAGATATTGTATTGGTGATATATAACCCATAATCACTTGGAATTTATCAGGATAAATGTTAATGGAAATCTTGGTTTGGCTAAAAAGCTCATATACTATGTTTTTGTGATTCTAGACAAAGGCAATAGATATAAGATATAAATATGTGCTTGTGTTCTATGTAAATTTTACATAATATATTATGGATTTTAATTTGTATAGTTATTTGGTTTGGCCCATTAAGGCAAAGGATCTTGAATAGGATTTATGAGGGAATAAGGTATAGGACCTTGAGTTATAACCTTGGAATATCAAGTTGTAATTATGCAACTTTGAGTTGATAGGGGATTATTATAATTAGAAGTAGGATAATGAGAGCCTATAATGGTAACTCCTAGGTGTTGATGAACATTAATTTTAATTTACACCAAAGTAGGGTTACCATGATATGTAAGTAGAGGTCATAAAATGGAAGGTGGTGAATGTTAGACATTTGTGGACATCTGGTGAGAAATGTTGACCATTTTTGAAATGGTAAATCCTAGGTGTTAATGAGCATTAATTCCATTTTGAGCCAAAGGAGGGTTACCATCATATGGAGGTGGAGGTCCTAAAAGGGAGGTGAAGGTGGTGAACATTGGCCATTTTTGGTCTAGAATTAATTTTGATAGTGGTTATATGATCGCTTGTAATGTGACGTAGAACATTGTTTTAGTCAAATGGGACATTAGGATAACATAAGAGGTTAGAATGGATGTTTTGATCTTGATTTTGGTTATCTTTTTGTTGATGTTAATTTTATCCATGATTTTGATTATAAGGAAGTCAATTCTAGTTCTATTTTTTCATTTCACATTGATTGTGAGTTTGGTTGTTAGAATTATGTTGTGGAAAAGGGTTTAAGTAAATATCTAAATTTTGATTAGATGTTGAAACAATGTTGTCTAACTCTGTTTCACCATTCTCTAGTAAATATTGAATAAAATGTCTAAGTTGCATACATATATGAATGGAATGACCCTTAAACTGATGGTAATCACAAAACTCATTATCTCTGTACTAGGTGGGTTTAGGTTGGTTTTTTTTGAAATGATTTAGAAACTAGCTAAATGATCATATTTACCACAACCAATTTATAAAACACTACCTTGACAGGTTCTCCAAGGTTTTTTAAAAATTTATTTTGATATTAACCTCTTCTCGGAGGTGGTCTCTAGAAAGTAAGTGTTTGTTTGGGTGGAGTTTCTTAGGCAAGCGGCGGTTGCACCATTTGTACATGTCTATATTCTATTACCTTATTTATTATGACATTTGTTTTCATATTTTTTTATATGAACTTGATTAAGTTTATTTAGGAGCCTATGTTTGAAAGTGGTTATGAGTTTGGTTTTGAGAATAGATTTTGATTGTCCCTTTATCAATGAGATATTTCTCAATTTATAGTCTTTTATCAATAATCTCTTCAAATGTATTTGCACAATGAAGTTTGAGATTATATGTTATGTATGGTTGTAAATTGGAAGTAAAGTCTATTAAAAATTATTTACCTAAGATATTACATGGGAATAGATTGGCCAATGCATGCCACCATTGAAAATAATTATGTAAGCTTTCTCCTCCTTGTTGTTTGGCATGGCATAATTCAACCATGATCACCTCATGTTCTATGTTATAAGAAAAGTGTTGCATACTTTTTTAGACAAGTGTTCAAAATTATCAATATAATTTTTAAGTAGATGGAAAAACCACTCCAAGGTTTGTCTATCCAAACTACATGAAAATAATCAAGGCAAATATACACTAATGTATGCCACCTTTTAGCAAGTAATAAAGAAATATAATAAATAGTTTCTCATATCACCCTTTCCTTTTTATTTATCAAATTTAGACATCTAAAAATGATGTGGGAAAGGTATCTGAGGATAACTCATATGAAATGGATAATTTCATATCTCATCTAATTTAAATTTATTCCCCTAATTTCCTTCTTGGAGTGTCAAAACTACATCTTTCACCTTTTGCAAGTACCAAAAAGTGGGGTCGAGTGGAGAGGAAATGGGCATATGTTATTTCATATTAAAAGGTGGATTACATTGACCTAGGTAAAGTGGTAAAATTGGGTATTGGGGAATTTGTACCATATTATATGTTCTAATAGGAATGTTTAACTTTTGATTGGTGTTATATTATTGATAAGGCACTTACTATTGATAAGCATTTAGAGAAGGATTAGGGATGTGACACTGATTTGGAGGGAGCTATGGCTTGAATGGAGGAATATTTTATTTTGGATTAAATGAGACTTGTTAGGAATGGATAAAAACCTATTATTGACTCGTAGTAATTTGTTGTATGAAGGGTACTTGTTTTTGAATAGGTATAAGATACCCAAAAAGAACACATAGTTGGTTTAAAGAGGCATATTGTTTAAATGGAAGTGGTATGTGGTTGACCAATAGGAATACATTATTGATTTAAAAACATCTATTTCGGATTGGTTACCACTTACTAGGGTGGAGGATTGGTCACTTGCTAAGGTGGAGGATTGGTAAGTTATTGTTTTGGATTGTTTGGGATTAGTTATATATGGGAAGAAAGGGATTGTTATGGTGGGGTATTTACAACCTACTATTGTAGATTAGGCATGTTTGCAACCTATTGTTTTGAAGTGTTTGAAATTGTTTAAGGAAAGAATTGTTGTGAAGATGGAATATATTTTTGTTAGATTTATAATGTCACTTGTTATGGATTGAGGTATACAAATTGAGAGTTGTCCACAACATGTTGGGAATAATCCAGGAAAGAATTGGATTGGGATTAGCCAATGGATCATCATTAGATATTGGAGTTATAAAGAGATCCATGATTAATGTGATACTATAAAATGGATCACTATTAGGTGTAAAATGGACTAGTGGATTCGATTGTTGTTTAGGTGGTGGATTTTATTTTATAAGGGGTTGTAAATAACCATAACAACTATAGATTTAGCCAAAGTAGCTGATATCTAACTAGTCTGATACACTTGGGAAGCAATAATTTGACTTTGTGAAGGTGGGTTAACAAGTTGGCCTTTTACTTTGATAGATTTCACAAGGGATTAAGTAGAGGTTATTACAAGAGCCTAAATTTGGCTAGAAGTTCCTTGATTATCTAGTAGTATAAGGGATCTCTCTTTAGAATCTCTAATCAAATAAAGTAAGTTGTCCATTGTAAAATTAGTCATAAATTTAGCACCAACCTCTAATAATCTTGCAAGTTTTTCATCTTTGTTATCAATAACGAGCCATGTAAACTATTATTGTCCATATTCTACACTACATGATATATTCATAAGGTATTGGGATTTTGTTTAGGTTATATAATAGATGGTATATTCGTGAGTTATTCTTGATTATGTTCAAGGATTTTAATAGATGGCACATTTTTGAGGTATTGATCTACCTTATCCTTTGGATTATCAATTTAGTGCTCATATCAAAATGCATTTAAAGTCACTCATTGAAACAAGGATTATAAATATCTCCATTACATGTATACTTCAACATGTTTGGATTTACAATATTTGTCTTGTAATAAGTTTGGATGTTTAAAATTTGTGTTGATTTGGAATGTATTTTCATCAAATTAGATTTTTGGAATAGAATTATAAATCCACATGTTTTAAGTAGTTTACTTTTTTTTCATAAATATGAATATTAGAATGGAATGGTTCAACCAACGAGCATCAATGTAATAATTTAATTAAGAAAGATGTTTGAATTAATATTGATTTCAAAAGTGTATGCAAGTCTAAGTACACCAATCACTTTCAATTATGTGTTTTCTTACAAAAAGATGCAAGTGTTTAATGTTTCAAAAATGTGTTTGAAATTAGTTTTATTTGAATGTTGGACCTCAATTGAACTACGTTTGACATGGATTGAATTTTAACTTAGGTTGGAATTAGACCTTGGTTTTAAATTGGTTTGAATTAGAAATTTAAATTTAAGTTAGTATTAGGGATAGTTCAAAATAGGTATCATAATGACATGATTTAGATAAGAGGTATGTGCATTTGGGAAAAAATGACTTGAAATATAGGAGTTTGATATGGACAAATTTTGACAAGACAACATGTAGAAGGGAGTGATTTTTAACCCAAAATGGGTAGATTAACACCTCTTTACATAGGTGAATATGGACTTAGTGTTTGGAATTGGGTTTTAGAAATATGAGGATTTTTAAAATAACATCCAAGAAAAGAACACTGAAGCTCACAATCCTATTTTACTGGTAAATATTTATTACATCATAATCACTGAGCCTTTGATAAACGTACTCTAAGAGGATAAATTTAAGGATTAATTTTAATAAAAATTTTAATGTTGGTGAAAAACCCACCCTCTTTCAAAGTTCATACATGATATGCAATATTTAGGGGATGTTATTTTTGAACCCCTGTATCAGTGAAGGTTTTGTATCTAATATGTTTTAATATAAAGTTCTAATTTACTTACTAAATGTTCCTTAGAGGGCACAAATCTATTAATCTATATGAAAGACTTATTGGGGTGTTCATGGTAGGTTATTGTCCCTTCATGACCAATTCATCCATTTGATTTCAGTGAAGTGATAGTGAAAATGTTAACACTTTGAGGGGAATGGTATGAGGTTTTTGTTAGAGTATTAAGTCCACTTCACTTCATGATTTCACTTAAAACATGCTTTTACTTAACCAAGAATAATCGAATGAGGCGTTAATTTATATACCATGCTAGATAAATGAGTTTGGTAAGTATGTTGGGGGATGAAATAAAAGTCATCATGCCCCAAGAGACTCATGATAAGGAAATGACACCCCAATCAAATGTCCTACAATAAAAATGGGAAGGTATTACAATTTTTGACTCATAGGAATCCCACTAGGGGTAAGTGAAGAGAATACAAGTAGACAAATATTTTGAGATAAAAAGAAATGGAAACCTTAACATTTTTGAGTCACCATATGAAGGGGAGGGCATACGTGTGAAGGAAACACATAAACAAAATGAAAATGAAACAATTGAGAGAAAATAAAATACTTATAAATAAACAAGTTTTTAAAACCCAAATTGAAATTCTGTGTTCATTTTAAGCCCAAATAAAAAATTATGTTTCTTTTAAATCCCAAACTAAAAAAGATTGTGAAAAAAATGCTTTTTTTAGTTGTGAATTCACTTCTTAGGACAAGAACCTAAAATAAATTTCTTAGAATATTTCAATGTGTCCTTGGGTAAGTGAACCTATGGCCAACAAGTCAAAATCATAATATGCTCCCTATGGTGGGAAACCTACAATAAAATATATTATCAACCTTGTGTTTACTATTTTTCAAAACATTTATGCAACATCAAGATAAAGTAATTGAAAAATTAGAAAATTCATGAAGAAATATGTGGCTAAAAAACCACCTAAAACAAAGTTCAGATGGACAAGAATATACCTCTAGAAGTTAGGGTGTAGATTCACAGTTCAGGGGGTGGGTTATGAGGTAAAATTGTTAGCATAAAGGGAATATTGACCAGGATTTTATAGTCCATGAGAATAAAATATAAAAAAAAAAATCTTTTAAATCTTACGATTTTATTTGCTCAAAACGATTCAAAAATGTACAAACAAAATGTTAACAATTTAATTTTCCTTTTTAGTTGAAAAAAGGAGGTATTTTGCTCCCACCAAGTGTGCCATTATGTAGATGAAGAATATAAAGGGGCTTAGATCAATTGTTAGTGAATAAAAAATCAAAACAAACTAATGAATCTAACACACTAAACATATCCACTATGTTTGAGTAAGATCAATTTAATAAATAATCATGTAGAAGCTAAACAAATGTGTTATAACTTCCTTGGAGACTTCTTTGCTTGTTAGGATTGAAAATGATTATTCTTCGATTGTAGAGTAGATATATTTGGAAATGTCAAATCCACATGTGGGAAACATTTTCCCTTGTGTACACTTAGTTTAGCTGAGAAAGAGGTTGAAGAATGTCAAGATCCATTATGATTTATGCATGTAAACTTTAGGTTCAAGAATATTATCTATAATGGAGGGAGAATGTTTAATTTATGCAATTTGGGAAACAATGACAATTGTACATCTCATGTCCAAAATTGAGGGTGGAGAATAAATTTGCCATCCTAATAAATGTGAGGAGTTGAGTGTTGTAAGAGAGGGATGGGTTACATAAACGATTCATGGACCAAGCATGGACTTGAATTACCTTGGGATTTAGCTAAGTGATGGAAGAGGTATTGGTCTAGTTAGATTTTGTCCCCTCCATGTCTCATGATGTCATGGTTTGGACATGATGTGTTGACCTGAGGATTAAATGAATTTATAAATTATGGATATTCAAAATCCATGGAATTTATGACTAAGGAAGCATTAGTTAATTAATTTGGATTAATAAACCTAATGAAAGAGGGCATGAATAGTGAATAATGAATAGGGATGATGAATAGTGATAGTTAATATATATTCCAAATCCATTATTCATTTTATCAATTAGGGGGGATCAATGAATTTGATTTTAGTCTGGATAGAGGACTAGAATTAGAATCGACACAAAGTGTTTGATTTTAGGTGTCTATAATGAGTTTTGGTTCATACCACCATGGGTGTGCTATAATTTTTCATCATGAAACTAAATAATGAAAAGTTGTAGGCAAACTAAAATTCACACAATCTCTATAGAAGGCATATTTTGAAGTCTCTACATATAAATTTCTTGTGTACTTCTTAGGCATCACATACAATGTTTAATTGAAAAAGTTTATTTTGTGTATTAAACATGTCATAGTATCTATAGAAAGTATTATGTGAAGAGTCATCAATTTGGTCTTATCTTTTATCCACATAGAAACATGTCATCCTAAAAAATATTTTTTTCCATTTTTTGACTTATACAAGATTTATGTGCATATTACAAAACTTAAATGAATATAAATTAACATTGAAATGAAGAACAAAACATAAGGGCATACCACAAACCATAAATATAGTGTAGCATATAAGTAGAGTAAAACCACATTTTTTTCTAAGAGAACAAATCCCATAATATAGACATGATTTCAATACTTATGAAACAAGGAATATGTAACAGCTAGTCCTTGCCTCAATAGTGAAAATTGTTTATGGTTCAATTTGTCTATAAATTTTCAATGTGAGTCTATTACAACCATGAATGCTAGGTAAAGACCAATAAAAATAAATATAAATAAATTATAGTATATAGTAAAGAAGTAATGGCTAATTATTCGTAACCAATAAATGAATTGTAGTTGTTTTCTTAACTGGGCCATGTGGTTAAGTATCCTTTAATTGGTAATATTTATTCATAAATTATCCCTTTTAAATAATATCATATTGACAACATTTATATCTATAATTTTATTTTTAGATGAGCAATGAATTTTACACTTTACAATTTAAATCAAATACTGAAGAGGTGCAAGGTTATACCTTTTATCTATTTACATATGCACTAGTAAGAGCTATAACAAGTTTATTGAGAATTAAAATTTAAGTAGTTACCTCACCATGGAGAAATTGAAAAGATTATTAAGAATTAATATAAAAATACAATAATTAATTTAAGGATAAGCACTTATATTATCTAATATCTAATAATAACTGGTGATGCCTAAGAAAAATAATGTTTTGAATGTTGAACATGAGCCTAACATTTATTTATTTTAAGAATAAATTATAATAGAGGGTTTACTCCATCAAGGAAACTAAGTGGTTAAAAATTTAGTAATTTTAGTATTTATCTTTTTAACAATAAATTCAAACCTCGCATGCAATAAATTCTGGTGAAGGATAAGGCAGTGATGGTAATACTAATATAAAATATATGGAATATTTTAATTCAAAGGTTTATATCTAAAGACAAAATAGTAATGGTGGGTGAAAAATAAATTTAGGATACTATTATATAATAATATTTGATGGAATGAACTCGAGGTTGAAGGTGATTCCAAACTCATATTAAAATGCATGTAGGAATAACACTAGTCATCATTGGAAACTCAATCCTATTATTGAGTATTGTAAGGAATGAGATAAGGAGATTTTTAATGAATGCTTCATAAAGAATAAATCTTCATAAAGGATTTAAGAATATGATAACATACTAAGTGTGCATTGTAAGAAAACTCCATTGTTAAGTATGATAAATTCTAAATGTTACTTACATGAGTGATATCCTAGGAATTTTAGGTGATTTATTGGTATATATATCACCTAAATATACTGAGTAGTAATTAAACCACAAAAAAAATCATACCTTATTTACTCTATTTAGTTATATACTTACTTCTAGATATTTTAGTTATTCACTTATTTGTATATGTATTAGATTCTCATTTTAATCTATACATATTAGAATTAAAAAAAGCATGTAGACCTAAAATATCATAGGTTCTATTTATGTCAAGATATAGTAAGAAATGGGTAAGTGCATGGAGATGGGGGTCCAAAAAGCAAACAAGAATTTGCATTTGGAGTGTTGGAAATGGTTTTATGTACATAATTTTCAAAAGTGCGTATATAGTTCTACGACAGAGTCTTGGTGATCACTGAGATTAAAATATGTATGCAATTTAATACATTAAAACCATGTACATAGTTTTAACACATTTAAGCCATGTAGATGGTTATAAAACAATAGAATTATGTACGTGGTTTTGTTTATTTATAACTAAAGACAAAACATCAATGCCATTAATTTGGCTTAAACATAAATTATGACTAAGAGGTAGCAAGAGGAAATACATGGTTAAAAGTGAAACCAGGGCAAGTAGAAAACTCTATAGAAATTGAATTCTATAATTCCATGACAAAAGAGAGTTATGAAAAAACATTTTAGTACATTTAGAAAATAAATTAGTTAATTTTTTTAAATTTTAGTGGAAAATATTATTTATTTTTTAAGCACATTCAGAGGCTAATGTTCCAATGGAAATGAATAACAACCTAATCCTCCTATCCCTCCTAATCCACAAAACCCTACTAGCCATCTTATTGTTACTCAAGAACCCCAAGGTAGTCAAAAGGATTTGGAAACCCATATCACTTAAAATAAGATCCAACTTGAGAATTTGATTAGGACATTGATGTATCCATGTGTAAATAATCCAATTTAATTTATCTAACAAACACATTATAATCATTATTAGGTGAAATTAACTTGTTAATAGGATAAATTGAAAGGTGGATGCATATATAAAGAGATGCAGGTAGTATTATTCTAACAAATCATTTAAAACCACTGTGAGAGATAAACCCATAACCAATTCCCAAATTTGTGACCTATTCAATGATGGTAAAATTGGTGCACCACTAGATGTGATAGACAAAGGAATTTCAATCCACTAGTGCACTCATAATTTTATCAAATAACTTTTTTGGTACCAATAGTGGATGGTTACTAATCACTAACCTTACAAAAATAATAAGGTGTCAATTTAATTTTTGAGAAAATTGTATTTTGAGTTTGTGTTAAATGAAGTTCCAAACTATTTTTTTTTTCTTAGAGTTGTAAGAAAGAGGAAAGAGATCTGTGCATGATAGGTTAGGTGTATGTCTGCAACAAATCATCCTGCAAGATTACATATCGATAAAACATATCCTCATAAGATCCTACCCTCTACAATTAAGGAGACTATAGAGATTGATACTTTTCATGTGCTTAAGGTTATTACTAACACCCTCATTCAACTATGAGCTATGTTTCTCATAGTCCTATTGGTAAGGGTGTACATGACAAGTGTTCATTTATCTCTGCTACTCGATGAGATCCCTATTATAGATCATGTTGTGCTATATGCACTGGACCTGAATAATTAGCACGAGTATTGGCTTTTGAATAATGTTACTCTTCTTCTCCATGTATTAGGGTCTTATTTATACATAGATTAATTAGGATTATCTTATGCATGTTTACCATCTTTTTTTTCTAACCCCCATATTGTGCCATAAGCTTTGGTGAGCACTAGATTAGATTTATTTACTTTACTTGTTATTAGTTTAGTGAATATGAAAACATAGGACTTAGTTAGGGTTATTACCTGATTTTGCTTGACTAAAGGATTTGGAATACTACCTATTATTATTATTATTATTATTATTATTATTATTATTATTATTATTATTATTATTATTATTATTATTATTATTATTATTATTATTATTATTATTATTATGGTAAGAGATCCCCTAATTAGCTCTGATAGATCCACATATTAATTATGTTCCTAATTATCTAATGTATCCCCAATCAGAAGTGTAAGTAGGATCTATCCTCTTTGATCTAGGATTGATTTTCTAACCATTGTAGGTTTCTTTTCAAATTTTTCATTTTCTATCATTTTATTTATTATTTCTCTATTTTTACAATACTAAGGTGACAGGGCTAGTATAGTTTCGAACTTCTGTGCATAGGTTTAACACATATATACATCAAAAATGATTATGTTATTTTTGTGTAGGTCCTCATCAAATGTAATTTACTAAGTCAAAAAATTTGACACAATACTCTTATTCACTTCAAAAAACATACTATGTAAATCAGGCCGATATAGTCATCTTAATAGGCTTCAACAAATAAGGAATTACAAAACTAGGTTGACCTAGTCAACATAGTTGGTATAATTTGCAAGTAAAATTCAAGGCACTTCAACAAGAATATCAAATTCCTTAACATCTTCCAACCCACAAAGTTTCATCTCTCTCTCTCTCTCTCTCTCTCTCTCTCTCTCTCTCTCTCTCTCTCTCTCTCTCTCTCTCTCACACACACACACACACACACACACACACACACACACACACACACACACACACACACAGAGATTTTGTTTCTTCCTTATAGTTCTATTTTGCACAATTTGCAGTCTTTAAAACTACCATCATAAAAAAAACTAGGTTGACCTAGTCAACCTAGTTCTATATTTTGTCTTCTATTTGAAATACTAGGTTGACCCTGTTGACATAGATTTTAAATAACCTTGATTCTTTAATATGGTAGAGATAGTATCAAATATATTTTGTAATTTTTGCATATAGTGTCACCTAAACTAACTCTATACTATGTTTCAAATTAGGAATTAACAATTTTATGCTACTAATTAATTCACACTTTCACTTTCAATTATTTGCATGCTTAGATTAGCTCACATAGTCTAATTAGGTGGTTTTTCAATATACCATTTTGTTACACTATTTTTTATCTTTCTTTCACACACTAAAAAATCACATAATTTCAAAA
Source organism: Torreya grandis (assembly GCA_037957365.1). Taxonomy (NCBI): domain Eukaryota; kingdom Viridiplantae; phylum Streptophyta; class Pinopsida; order Cupressales; family Taxaceae; genus Torreya; species Torreya grandis. Next base: position 292,545 of record JARHVA010008870.1, on the reverse strand, counting down.
TGCATTTAAAATTTTGTCCCCAAGACCTACATACTTGGATTTCATTACCAAGAGGGAAGTTGACTTTATTTTATGTCCAAGTATAAACACATAGTTAATGGTATATATTGGCAAAGCACTCAACACCCTTGTCATTTTTGTATTGTGAAGTGAGGGGGGTAGGCCCCAATACCAATCTAGTACCATTTCCAACATAGATCGCTTTTTGCCTAAACATCCTAAAACCATCGATAAATTATTTTCTAGTTCACTACTTTCACCCAACTTCCCTATCATACTTAAGATAATAATTTATAATATAACACCATTCAAGATGACCACTTAGCTAGAATTTAATTTTGAAATTCACTACTTGATCTTTGCTCACTATATGTTGCATTGCAAACGCTTACATTGGCTAGCATTGGTGCAAGGTTTTGCACTATGTGCCTCAATTGGATAATTCTCATTGATCTAATTGATTGTGTTTTTTAATCCATTTCTTTCTTCCAAGTACACTGAAAAACATTTCCATATTTTTAATACACAGTCGATTTGTTTGACACAGTCTTTTATAAACTATTTTTCTTTCTACCTATAGTACTAGGTTGACCTAATTGACTTTGTATCTCTTTTACTAGTTAGATAACATTACTAGGTCAACCTAGTCAACTTTTTACTCACTCTATTTTCCTAATTTTATATTACTAAGTCAACCCATAAAACTTCATACTTTTACTGCCTATCCTATTCATCTAGCTCATTTTTTTGATTTTCCTTAGAATTATTTTCATTTTTTTCAAATCATCATAAAGTCCCCTACCATAATATTTTTGGATAAATTTAATCCATTTAGATACAATATGGAATGTTAATTTATCCCTCTTTTTTCCTCCCACAAGAACCCGCACTCTTGGATCACCTCTTTCCCCCTTTATCTATGGCTTGTAACATGTTTCAAATCACACCTCAAGATGATGTAGGTGGATTTGATCCCTTTTATACCTATCAAGATAATTATCATCTTCAAACTCTTCAACAAAGTGTGGGATAAATTGACACAATTCTATCTAATAAGCCCACTAATAATGCATCTTCCAATAACCCTCCCCCTAATACTAATGTGGGGAGTTCTCCTACAAACACCAACCCACCAATCAATATGACTCAACTTATTACACAAGTCATACAACAAATGAACATAATGCAAACTTATAATCCTCTCAAATGATATAATTACAATGTCATTTGATCAGTATGGTTAATCAATTTTTGAATATTCACCCTCAAGCCAATCCAAATTTTATTCCTCCACCTCTTAGAGATGCCTTAGGAAATGTTATTACTCAACCTATCATGAACTAAAATGAGCCTTTAGCTCCTTTTATCATGTCCATTGATATTGGTAATATATTTATAACTATCAAATATGATGGGACTAAAGACCATGCATATTTTCTCAAGGCCTTTAAAAATATTTATAAAGATTGGATCAATACTAATACTTTCACCACAACCAAACCTCTAGTTAAAACCTTCACTGATAATGTATTGGAATGGTAAAACCAACTTCTCCAACATTCCATTTGGAAACCTAAGGATTTAGTCAACTATTTAGTTAAAGAGTTTCAACATAATGATCTTCCTAAAATTTTCCTTAGCCATTTCATCAATGCTAAGCAATCTCCTAATGAATCAGCTCATGATTTTATCAAATGATAGAAGTAATTAGATCATAAATCTAACCATAACATGATTGATGATAAATTTTTTAAACCCTTCATCATTCCTTTAACTCTTTTTCTTCAATATAAGTTTTAAACTTTTGCTCCCTAAATATTTAACAAAGCTCTTGACCAAGCAAAACATCAAGACTTTCTCATGAAGTAATTCGAACCTAAATATATTTTCAAACTTATACCAATGTTATCATTGTAAATACTTCATAACCAAAACATGATTTTCCAAAGATGACATTTTCCCATCTTCTCACACACCATTATATGTGTAGCAAATGAAATTATTTTTACCACCTCCTAAACCTTCTACTTATCCTAATAATCCTCCTATGTGGTATGACCCTAATCAATTTTGTTAGTTCCACACTGACATTGGTCATTACCATGAATCTTGTATAGGGATTACTAAATTTTCTATCTCCTACATGCTTGGTGATTCCTTCATTCATGAAGCCATGATAAATATTCATCATCAAGTGTACAATACTACTTCTCAAAAATGACAAACCTCTAAGGATTTTCCTTCTAACAACCAAAAATATTTTCCCAAATCTAATACTAAATAAACTACCAAGGATGTTTGTGTTATTTATGCCAACTATGATTAATATTACAACAATTCTCAATATGTTAACACTGCTAAGGTTAACTATCATCACAAGTTGACTCACAAAGATCCTATCTCAGAACCTAAGAAAACATATTTAGAAGAATAACTTCTTAAAGATAATACGACCACTAATATAGATTCATAATCCCATAAGGAACCACTTCCTCCTTATGAAACCCTAAAAACTTCCATTCCTTCAAAATATACCTTACCTTTCAAAACTCACACTAATTCTTATTCTAAATCCCATTAGAACTTTCTAAAAGAACTTAAATCCATGCCTTGTAAGGTTCCACTTATGGAGTTATTTCATAATTACCCTTATCATTGTAATTTCCTCGTGTAAAAATTACAAGAAATTGAGATCCATCTTCTATAGATGGATAACCACCCTCTATGGAGCCTCAACCTACCAACATGCATACCATTGAAATTATTTGTCCTTCTTCTAAACCATCTATTAAATTTATTAAAGAAGACATGATTAATGATGAAATCCTTTTTCATACTGATGATCTACCACTATTAAATAAAATATCCATTAATAATACCTTTATCCATAGAGTCTTAGTTGATGAAGGATCTAGTATTAATGTGACATATTTATAGCTCATCCAAAAACTTGGTTATAATAAGGATCATCTCAAGAAAACCCACCTTACCTATCATGGATTTTATAAAACTAATCAAAATCTACTTGGTTATATTTAGCTTTCCCTAACCATCAGACCTAATATTATTTGAAATAAACTTATGGACCTTAAGTTACCCTTATATTATAACATACTCCTTGGTTGCCCATGGACTCACAAAATTAGTGCCATCACTTCTTCCAGTAGCCAATGCATTAAATTCTTATATAATAGTAAATAATATAGGCATGAGGATGATCAAAACCCTTGGAGCGTTCAACTTCCTAATCCAAAATATCAATATCATATGTCTACCATTCCTACCATCAATAGTGATCCCTTACCTAAGTTCATCAACATCAATCCAAATTTACAAGTCACTCTTATTGATTTAGATGATGATGAACCTAACAAATTGTAACATACTTGTAACATTATTGTTATTGATTCTAGGTTGTACCCTAGATAAGGAGAGGAGTATTCAAGTCCAAACCCTAAACCTAGGATAGCATAGGAATGCCATTAGGTTATGGGTTACTTAATGAGTAGGTTAGACCTCTAGATTTTAAGGGGATAGCTCCCCTAATTTGCTCCTTTTAGTGCACTTTATAGTACCTAATGTTTTGGGATACAAAGTGTAAATGAGATTTCATAATGGAAACCTATCTTAAAGTGTGGTGATGTACCTAATGCGTATTTTCTCTACTCAACTCATCTTAAACTCTTGGCACATTAGTAGACAATGCATAAAGCTGAGAGACTATCTACAATGAATTCTAAGCATCAATATTTCATCTATAGGTTAGTTTAATAAATAAAATGACAGGGTCAAGAGATGAAGTCCTAGTTCAAGTCACTTCTAATTTTATTTCCATTTCAAACTTGTTCTTCCAACCTCATAATACACTAGAAAACTTGCGAAGAAGTTTGTTCACACCTAGGTGTAGCTTGGACTTGAGAAAGGGAATGTCATACCATTATTTCATATCAATACAATCATAAACATACAAAGTATATATCATCAAGAAGCTACAAGATGACTTATTCATCATTTAAGAGGTGCATGAGTACAAGTACTAATAGAGTCTCCTCATACTAGCTTGAAGTATACAAACTAAGGTTAAAAGCTTTGAATGTATAGATGAGATGAGAAGATAAGAAGGGAATATGGAATTGAAGACTGGATAAAGAGTCATGAATGACCATGTACACTCAAAATAATAGCTAAACTAATTACACAATTCTCCTTCTAACCCCCTCCATGCATTAGATCTCCTTGATGGATCCTTGAATGAGTTGTTGGAATTGAAATGAGGTAGTAGAGGGTGTAACTAACCTATTAAATTATTTTTAGATTAGGACAATGCCTAAGAAATTTCAACCATTTCATTTTGTGGTAGTTATAATTATGAATTAGGCCCTCATAATCATGTAGTAACCCACACTCCTTTAAGGAAAATTAACAAAGTCAATAAAATATATATACCTTAATCATAAATATGGAATACATAATGAAATGCCTTCAAGGGTCAGTTATCAAGGGTAAAATTATTGTACTAACTCATCCCATTGGTCCATCCATTCCAATTGAGCTCTCTGTAATGACCAAATAGGCTAATTAGGCTAATTAGGCCTAATTGCCTAACTATTTGCATATTGAACTCCATGAAAACTATATAAAAAAATTAAAAACCTATGGATAAGTGTGATTTATGTCTAATATAACACTTCCAATCATGGTATATGCTTATAAGGCATTAAGAACCTGAAACTCCACTTCTCCAACTTGATTGGTTCACCTTCCTCATGAATTGGTAGATTGGTAGTTTTGAATCTACTTGAAGAGAACTTTAAAACTGAATATTTGAGCATGTTGTGATTTTATGAGTTTAATTCAGTCTCAAAACAGCCATTCTAAGGATTTGAATCACCATGGACCATCAAACACCCTTATTTTTTATCAAAATCCTAAAAGAGTACATATTTATGAGCATTTCATACCATGTATAAACAATTAGGTATCATTAGGTAAATCCTCTCTGAGTGTAATTTACCTTCCATGAGCTATTCAGATCATTCCTAGGTGTTAAGATTCTAAAACATAAAGTTTTGTGAGACTAGTTCTTTTTAGGGTTTTAGGGAGGTTTAGGAGTACTCAGGGGTCTTAAGGATAGTTCATACTATATCGACATCCAAGTTTGGAATAAAATACATAAATCTTTAAGTCATTAACCTACTCAACTTCCATGAATGGATTGTACTCCCATGCAAATGGTGGATGAAGAAATGAATGTCTTAAAGTGACCCTGTGGTAGTTTGCTTACCAATTTTGAGTGTCTAACTTCTTAAGGTTATTTCATGAAGACTAACTGCCTAATGTTAATCAATATATCATGGATTTTTGTTTCATAGGGAGACTAAAATTTCCATAATATATCTAGTCTTGATAACCTATGTGGTTGAGTGGGTGAGTGCTTGAAGTTGGCACTTGGGTGGACTATGTGCAGGGTTGAGGGTTTTGAGCAAAGTTTTGAAGATACACTGACCTTTCCACACTTATATCGACCTAAATTTTTTATATAAAGTATTAAACACCCTCCTAATTTCCTCTTGGATCATACAACGTTTTGTAGGATCTTGAAAGAGCCTTTATATGGCACCAGGGTTTGTATACAAGACTATATGACTATGTTTGAGGCCTATCACTAAGATAATTGACTATAGTGTTGAGTGCTAGACCCATTTGGAGGAATATTTATGACATTTTCACTTGAAAATCTTCCATATCTTGGACTGAGACAAAATAATGGGTATATCAACTATTTTTCTAACCATGATAACAACATGAGTACCTTAGAATGGTTACACTGACCATCTATTCCAAAATTTAAGACCTGACTGTGACTATAAGGTCCTCAAGTCACTTTCTTCATACACTAACTTCTTAGAAACTGTGTCTGAAAATAAAGGTTTGATGAGTTTGAGACCACTATGGGTGACTTCATGGATTAAACACCATCATACCTCTCTCCTCTATCTTACCTCCATCATATTTTGTGACTTCATGGTGTGATTAATCCCTCTAAGCATGTAACTTACCTATGCAGGGTCTGAATATTGAGGGCTTAAACTAACCCTTAGAGGTCTTTGAAAATACCTTCTAAAGGTTACTTGAGTGTAGCCTTCATTAAATGGTCTTAGGAATAATTATTAGTCTTTCTTAAGTCCCACCACCTTGAGTTTAATCTTTGCCTACAATTTTCTTGGTGTTCCCAATGCATATGAATGCCCTCTTAGGGATAGTTGATTGAGTTCTAATTGAAACCCTATGTATACACTACCTCACCTATGACTTGATTTAGGGTATGATCTTAGTTATATATTCTATAGTTGAATACCCTCAATCTTTTTTGTGTTCTAATACCTACTAATGAATTAGACTTGATTATCAATATCCTCAATTTGACTTGGCCTCTAAGCCATTACAACAATTGCTTTCCCATTCTCGAGTTTGCCATGCTAGTTTGTAGGTATCCCCTTTTTCATTCTTGATTAAATAAGGTGCTAATTTATCCTCCATTTTAATGTGTTGGAGGTTTGGAGAGGATGGATATCTTTATCGAGTCTCTATGAACTTATGCATTTCATCAAATTCCTAAAAATAGTGGCCCTCATCATATACACACCAATCTTAAATAGGCCAAACAAAATGGTTGTAAGTGATGTTCCAAAAAAACATGGATAGTAGAGTATGACCTTAATTTGTGTTCATTAAACCATTTTAATATGTTGTAATCTCATCTTGATGGTGGTTATTTTACCCTTCATTTTCTCTTGCACATTGTGCTTTTCAACTCTGTCTCTAGCAACTTTTCTTGTTTGTCCTTAACCTATTGACTATAGGTATGCTTCTATATTTAGCCTTTTTGAAGGGGTTAAAGTCTCATAATTATATGTACAGATAGCATTTGGCATCACCAAAAACTATGAATTTCCATGAGTACCCTCATAGTCCCATGAAGCACACCATAATATTAACTTGCTTCTCATGCCATGAGTAAACTAGTTTAGGTAGCTGAATGTGAGCATTCTGCCTTGTGTGGGATAGTGTTGACATGGATATACGAATTATATTATGGCCATGATTATATCTTGAGGATCTCACCACCCATATTTAATTATGTTTCATTATCCTTTTCAAACTTAAGATAAACCTTGATTGTCTTCTCACTAATCAGTCACCAAGGAGTGTAGATCATGTTGTACGAATAAAGGCTTTAAGTATGTCACTTGAGATGAGTTCCCTAAGACAATTTATGTTTTTATATGGCATTAGGTTATTATTTATCACCCCTAATCAAATCTATCTTTTATCACCTATATGTCTTTGAAAGGGTCTCCTTAGTCATGTTTATTTGAATACTCTACTACAATATCCAAATAATTGGTTGTAGATGTGTTTTTTTCGATCTTGACATGGCATAAGACCAATTTAAACCCAAACTGCCATACCTTCAATACCTCTAAATGTGACCAAGGGTATACAAAGGCCTATTAGCATGGTTAAGACCTATAAAGGAGGTTTGATGGGTGGATAATTATGTAATTGGAGTGATAAGGGTGTTGTAACATCAAAACAGGGTGGTAACAATGTGAACTTAGTAGTGATGATTGCGAAATTATAGAGTATAAGGATGATAGGTGATGGGGCATGAGAACTATTATAATTATAGATAACATGAAAATTAAGGGACCTAAGACACATACCTCCTGTAATCATGATATTTTAAATGCATAACTCATCATACACATCCTTAAAGGGAAACCTTGATAACTTAGAAAACCTTAATTTTCACAAACAAACCTTAAACTCTGCTAAAGTGGCTAAGGTGAGTTAGGAGGAAAGAAGTGTGGGTTTTAGGCCCTTAAGGATGCAGATAAGTTATAGAAGATTTATTTTAAATGGAATGAGGATGATACATCATCAATATATACCACCTTTCATGCTTTGAGCTTCTCTTAGAGTCCCTACAAATGTCTTTGGACTGCACACAGTCTTGGTTACTCAATGATTCTCACTCATGCACAAGTCTTCCTTTCTTTAAATAACTTAAGGTAAAAATGTGACTATGTACCTTTAAATTTATCAAGAAGTAATTATATACATTTTAACACTTTGAAAACTCTTAAAACCAATAAAAAAACTACTGATTAGGATCTTCAACCTTGTCCAATATAGTCAACTTTCCTACAAGCCACACATAATAGCTAGTCATGAATATTTATAATTTATGGGTGCTCACACATGTGAGCCAAGTTATAAAATTTCCATAATATACCAGTTGAATACTTTAGATAATAACATTAGTGATTAGATTGAGGAAACAAATAAAAAATCCATGAAAATCATCGAGTTGAAAATGGCCTGTGCAGATGTGAGAGGCATACAAATTCCTTAACTTCTTAAGGAATGTTAATAAATCACAAGAGACCAATCCCTAGACAAATGACCATAATTAAAATATACCTAGATTTACTTCTTATGGCCAAGAGCTAGGACCTCCACTCTATCTCCTCTATATAGTACAAGCATAAACCTAAGGAGTTATCCAAGCTTTCAAAGAAGGAAAGGTGAAATGTAGAATGGTTATATTATTGTTTGACCTCCATTTTTCATTAAACTTTACAAGTAAATCATACATGAGTGCATTTTCAACTTTTGATACTCCTTCATATAGCATAGTTCACACCATTCTGTACAAGTGCAGAAATGCCCTAGAAAAGTGTGTTTTCACCATTTTCTCTATGTTTAGACTTTAAAAAACCATATGGGGGTCAAATGAGGAGAATACTAAATTAATAATCCATTTCAAATTAGGAAAAAATACAAGGGGAAGTGAAAAATCCATAAAATGACATGTGGAACCCACTTGAGTAGTGGAAAGGGTGTGGGAGGGACTTAAAAGGACTTTATGTGGCATGAAATTATTAGGGGAGGAAATTTGGCATGGATAACATATATTCAAGTCCCCTTTTAAATACAATTATAAAAAATACTTCCTTTCCTAAGGATTTACAAGGCAAAATAGGCTCATGAAGTGACCCGAGGAGTGTTTGATGGCTTATGACGGGTAATGAGAGTGCTAAATGAGCTTAGAGGAATATGTCATGGAAAATATACCTTGATTAAATTATAATATTTATATCATAGCCTCAAACATTTTTGAAACACCTTCATATTACCAAAGACCACTATACTCCTCAAATAGGTTTAAAGCATTCATTGGCTTTTAGAGCCTTTTGAAAATCATATCTCTCATCCCAATACACTATGATACCAAACACATCACCATAAGGAATTTAAGACACTCATGACATGAAGGGTCAAGTATGAAAGTATGACATGTCATGACACTCTTAATAATATTTAAGAAATCTCATCAGGACAAGGGTGACATGACCATGTTGAGGATCTCTATGAGTAGGCTAAGATGGTGATTACCAAAGATTTTTTGATATCAGGGGTTGACATTTGGCTTGTGAGTCCAAAAATTCAACATTTCTATTGACTCTAGTGGGTGATTACCCTGTTGGTCAACAGAACCCAGACATTATTTATGATAAGGGTGACATAATGGCTAAATCAAGGTGACATGACTTAAGGAACATTTGGTGGATTCCAAAGATGACCTATAATTTATGACATATCTTTGGACCTATAATAGCAATAAATACACACAAACAAGCAAATAAAGAAAACCTAACACTAGGAACAAACAAGGAACAAAACTAAACAACAAAACACTACTCAAAAACTTATATAAAACACTTATTTGGACAAAACAAATAAATACTATAAACATAGCTTGTACTTGAATTCATTCCCTTAGAATAAAATTGGAATGTGCTCTAATCACTATGGCACCAGGATGTGGAGTTGTCATGTGATGACTTAGGTGCAATCAGATTTTGATTAATGTGTGACAACCTCCACCTATAGTTATCACTCTCATGGTTTTTTGGAAGAGTGACTGGACCTCTTGGATCCATTACCAGGTGTATGGGTTGAGTATGAGGGTCAATAACCTAGTCATATTATTCCCATATCCTTCTATTTTACATCATTAGTCCCATATCCCTTTCAATAAGTGGCTATAACTAATTTTGTCTATTAAATTTGAGGTGGTCAACTACCCAATCATCCTTGTCAAGTTCCTCCTCATGATTTTATTGATGTAGTGATGGGGTGTCAAGACTCAAGAATAATTATTCTATGTCATCCCAAAAGGACATCTCATCATGATCAATGGTCAAACCATAGAGGTAACTTTCATTTCTACCATCTACTTATAAGACACCATGCTGATCACTCACCTCCTTCTCTTGGATAGGGTTATGGAAATGTTATGGGTATATTGAACTTTTATCCTCTTCATATTTAGTGGAGAAAGGTATTTCCTCAACCCAATGAAGATACAATTCCTCTTGATTTGGCATTTCTTGAGTCACATTGTCTTATTCACTTGGGACTTTAGCTTGTTATCTTATCACCTCATTCATGTTTGCAACACTAAGTTGTTCTATTTCACTCAAGAAATCCAAGTATAGGTGATTCCATTGATCTTCCAGCTCATTTAAGTTGACTTGATCTCAATAATAGGTTTATGAAGGTTATCCTCTTGATTATTTTCTAGGTAAGGGTTGGCATGAGTTATGTCTCCATTCACTCCATCACTATGACATTATGATTGCCACCGATCATCTAACTTTCTAGGTTGAATAGGAGTTCCAATCACCATTTATTATTCATAGACACTTCAGGAATCTTCTTCAACATGATATTGGAACTCTAATACAACTACCAAATGGTAAATCTCTTGAAGGACTACCCCTTCATTTACCAACCTTAATAGTTTGTCCATCATGCTTGGGTGGTCCAATTCTAATTTTGATGCACTTGATTTCTGAAAAGAGAGGAGAGGATGGGTGGGTAGTAGAAATCATTAGGCTAATTGATACTTTCAATGGTATCCTTACAACTAGGGATCTTAAATGATTTCTTGGGAAGTTCTTGGGATTGAGGAGGGATGTGAAGAGGGGCAAAAGGAACTTGATTAACATCAAATCAAGGATTAATAGTTGTATGATTCCCTCTAACCTCTAACTTCCTATTTATGATTTGGTTTTCATGGACTACTATATGAAGTAGACTTAGAACATAAGAGGATTGATTTTGGATAGAATAGATGATGGAAGTTTATTGGATTGGAAATTTTGGTCTTCCCACCTTAACCTTTCAATTTTTAAATGAAACGGATCAACATTTGATGGAGTCTAATTACAAGGGTAAATAGGTTGGTAATATGACTAATCATAAGGGTGATAAAGTTGACATGGAGGTGGAAAATGCTCATAATAAGGTGGATTATCTTGGTATTACGAAGGATGTCCATCATATGGCTGGTAAGGATCAATATACTACTCATATGGGTTATGATAGGGATGATATGGAGATGGAGGGTACAATACTACCTCATAAGCTACCATGAATACTTATACAACATGTGTCTCACAATATTAACACAAACAAGAAGATCTCACCTTTGCAACAATGGAATGATGATATCTCTGAGCTTGAAATTGATTGTAAACCTTCCCAAAGATGCTTGAATCTACCCAAGGTGATTTTAGATGTTACTATTAATGTCTTTAGCTCTTGAATACCCTCCAATGTCTTCAAAGCATGATTCAAGGCACTTAAAATCTATCCCTCTAGGCATGCCAAAAAATTTAGTGATTCTAGGTTGCACCCTAGCTAAGGAGAGGAGTGTTCAAGTCCAAACCCCAAACCTAGGCTAACATGAGAATGACCTTAGGATATGTCTTACCTAATGAGTAGGTTAGACCTCTAGATTTTAAGGGGATAGTTCCCTTGATTTGCTTATTTTATTTCTCTTTATAGGACCTAATATGTTTGGATGGAAAGGATAAATGATATTTCATAATGGAAACATATCCTAAAGTGTGGTGATGTACCTAATGATAATTCTATCCACTCAAGTCATCTTAGACTCTTGGTACACTAGTAGATAATGTATAAAGCTAAGAGACTATCTTAAATGAATTCTAAGCATCAATATTTCATTTAAAGGTTAGGTGAATAACTAAAGTAGGAGGGTTAAGAGAATAATTATTGGTTTAAGGCACATTTAATTTAATTTCCACTTCAAACTTGAGCTTCCAACCTCACAACACACTAGACAACCTACCAAGAAGTTTGTTCACACCTACGTGTAACTTGAACCTATAAAAGGGAATGGAATGCCACTATTTCATATAAATACAATCATAAACATACAAAATTTATACAATTAAGAAGCTAAAATATCCTTTATTCATCATTCAAGAGGTCCATGAGTACAATTACTAGCAAAGTCTCCTCATACCAGCCTGAGAGATACAAACCTAGGAAAAAGCCTTGAATATATAGAGGAAATTAGGAGAGAAGAAGGGAATATGGTGTGTAATAGTGGATAAGGGGTCATTAGTGACCAATAGAATTTAAAATAGTAGTTACAATAGTTACACAATTCTCATTCTAACCCCCTCCATGCATTCGACCTCTTTAATGGCTCCTTGAATGAGTTGTTCGCATTTAAATGAGGTGGTAAAGTGTCTAAATAACTTATTAAATTATTTTTATATCATTACCATGCATAATAAATTTCAACCAATCCATTTTGTGGTAGTTATAATCATGAATTAGGCCCTCAGAATCATTTAGCAACCCACACACCTCCAAGGCAAATTGACAAAGTCAAGAAACTATCTCAACCTATATCATAGCTATGGAATAAACATTGAATTACCTTAAATGGTTAATTTTCAGCTATCAAATCCTTCTAATAGTGCATCCCACTAGCCCTTCAATGCCAATTGAGCTCTCCTTAATGACCAAATAGGCTAATTAGGCCAATTAGGGCTAATTGCCTAACTATTTGCATATTAAGCTCCATGAAACCTGTAAAAAAAATTGAAAACCTATGGACAACTGTGATTTATTCCTATAAAACACCTCCAATCATGTTATAGGATTATAATTCATTAAGAACTTGAAACTCCATTAGGAACTTGAAACTCCACTTCTCCAACATGACTGGTTCACCTTCCTCATGTATTGGTAGACTAACAATTTTAAATGTTCTTATAGAGACCTTTAAAAGTAATTTTTTGAGCATGTTATTATTTTATGAGTTTAATTAAGTCTCAAACAAACCATTTCAAGGATTGGAATCACTATGGACCATCAAACACCCTTCTTTTTGTTCAAAATATTGAAAAAAATGCATATTTTTTAGCATTTCATACTGTGTTCATAAGTACCATTAGGTTAATCATTTATGAATTTAATTTACCTTACATGAGATTTTTATATCATTCCTAGGTCTTAATATTCCAAAACATCAATTTTTTGAAGACTGGGTCTTCTTAGGGTCTTAGGGAGGTTAATAGTACTCAAGGGTCTTGAGGATAGTTCATATTGTATGGACATCCATGTTTGGAATAAATTGCATGAATCTCTAGGTAATTTACCTACTCAATTTTTATTAATGTCTTGGACTCCAATGCAAAGGGTGGATGGAGATATGAACATAATAAAGTAACCCTAGGGTATTTTGCAAGCCAATTTTGAGTGTCTAACTTCTTAAGATTTGATCATGAAGACTATACCCCCAATGTCAATAAATCTATCATTTATTTTTGTATTATAGGAAGACTTAAATTTCAATAAGATATTTGTTCTTTAAAACCTACATGGTGGAGTGGTTGAGTGATTGAAGTTGGCACTTGGGTGGACTGTATGGAGGGTTGAGGGTTTCAAGTAAGGTTTTGAATATAATCTAACCTTTACACACTTATCTCCACCTAAAACCTTTCTAAAAAGTATTAATCACCTCATAATCTCCTATTTAATCATACAATTTTTTTTAGGATCTTGAAAGAGCCTTAATGTGGCACCAGGGTCTGTAGGTAGGCTTGTATGACTATGTTTGAGGCCTATCACTAAGGTAATTGACTATAGTGATGAGTGTTAGACAATTTTTGAGGAATATTTAGGACCTTTTCACCATGTTAAACTTATTAAAAACAATTTGAGTTCTCTAATTCCACTTTCAAATATTTCATGTCTTAGTTTTGTCCATTCAACACCTTGACTATTTGCTCTTGACATAGCTTATTCTAAGAAAAATAGTGGGCATACCAATTATTTGTATAACCAATAAAATAACATGAATACTAGTTAATGGTTACAAGGACCATATCCTCCAAAATTCAAGACCTAAATATGCCTATAAGGCCCTCAAATGACTATTATACTCACAATAACTAACTACCTATTGACTATGTTTGAGCACAAGGGTTTGATGATTTTGAGCCCATTATGGGTGGCTTGATGGACTAAAAACCATCATACCTCTCTCATATATCTAACATACCTCATATTATATTACTTCATGGTGTGATTAATACCTCTAAGCATTTGACTTACATATGTAGGGTTTAGAGATTGAGAGCTTAAACTAACCCTTAGTGGTCTTCAAACACACCTTTTGAGGGTTCCTTGAGTTTAGACTTCAATGAATGGTCTTGGGTTTCCTTATTAGGCTTTATTAAGTCCTAACACCTTCATTTAAATATTTTATTGTAACTTTATTGGTGTTTCAAATTCATATGAATGCCCTCTTAGGGCTAATTGACTAAGTTTTGCTTGAAACCCTATGTATACCCTACCTCACATGTGACTTGACTGAGGGTATGATCCTATTTGCATAAGATGTAGTTTTATACCCTCACCCTTATTTTTTGTCTAATACCTAGTGATCAATGAGACTTGAGTACCAAGATCCTCAATTTGACATGGCCTCTAAGCCATTACAACAACTAATTTCCCATTCTCCAGTCTATCATGCTAGCTTGTAGGTGTTTCCTTTGCATTTTTGATGGAGTAGGGTGGTAAGTTATCCTCCATGTGAATGTTTTGGATCTTTGGATAAAATGTATGTCTTAATGGAGTATATGTTAATTTATCCATTTCAGCAATTGCCCAAAAATAATGGCCTTCATCATACACACACCGGTCTTAAATAGGCCAAACAAAGTGGCTATAGGCACTGGTCCAAAGACAACTTTGATAGTAGAGTAACACATTCATTTTTGTTCATTCCACCATTTTTAGTGTGGAGTAATCTCATTTTCAAGGTGGTTCATTTACCCTTTACTTTTGCTTTCACATGTTGCTTTTGAACTCTGTCTCTAGCAACTTTTCTTTTTTGTCCTTGACCTATTGACTATAGGTATACCTCTATATTAGGCCTTTTTGAGGGGGTTAAAGTCTCATAATTATATTTATAGAGACCCTTTGGCATAAAAAAAACCTAGGAATTTCCATCAGTACCCTCACAATCCCATGAAGCACACCATAATCTTAACTTCCTTCTCATACCATGAGTAAACCAGTTTAGGTAGCTAAAAGTGAGCATTCCACCTTATGTGGGATAGTGTTGACATGTAGGAATGAATTGGATTATGGCCATGATTATATCTTGAGGATATCACCATCCATATTGAATTTTTTTCATTATCCTTTTAAAAATTAAGATAAACCCTAATTATCTTCTCACTGCTCAGTCACCAAGGAGTGTATATCACGTTGTAAAAATAAAGGCTTCAAGTATGTCACCTGAGATAAGTACCCTAAGACAATTTGTGTATTTCTATGGAATTAAGTTCTTATTTAGCACCCTTAATCAACTATCTCTTTTCTCACTTATATGTCTTTGAAAGAGTCTCTTTAGGCTTGATTCTTTTAGTACTCTACTACAATAGCCACATAACTAGTTGTAGATGTGGTTTTACCATCTTGACAGAGCATTTGAATAGTATCAACCCAAACTCCCTTGCCTTCAAGACCTATAAAGGTGACCAAGGGTGTATGGAGGTATATTATAATGATTTATACTTATAAGTGAGGGTGTAATGGTAGATAAATATGGAAGTTGAGTGACAAGGGTGTTGTAACATCAAAATAGGGTGGTAACATAGTGAACATGGTAGTAATGATTGTGAAATGATAGAGTACAAGGATGACAGGTGATGGGGCATGAGGACTACTCCAATTGGAAATAACATGAACATTGATGGACCTAAGACACATAACTCTTATAATCATAACATTTTTAAGGCATAAAACATCATACACAACATTAAAGGGAAACCTTAATAACTTAGAAAACCTTAATTTTCACAAACAGACATTAAACTCTGCTAAAGTGGCTAAAGTGAGTTAGGAAGCAATAAATGTGGTTTTTAGACCCTTAAAGCTATAAAATAAGGTCTAGGATATTTATTTTCAAGGTAAAAATGATGCTACATAATCAATTTACACCTCCTTTCATGCTCTAATCTTCCCTTAGAGGCTCTACAAATGTCTTTGGACTCCACATAGTCCTGGTTACAGAATGATTCTCACTCATGCACAAGTCTTCCTTCCTTTAAATATCCTGAGTTAACAAGGGGACTATGAACCTTTAAATTGAGTAATAATGAATTTTAAACATTGTAACACTTATTAAAACTCTTAAAAATAGTCAAAGAAACTACTGATGAGGACCTTCAACCTTTTCCAATATAGTCAACTTTCCTACGGGCTACACATAGTAGCTAGTCATGAATATTTGCAACATATGGGGGATCACACGTGTGATATAATTTATAAAATTACCATAAAATACCCATTAAATACCTAATAAAATAACATCAATGATTTTATTGAGAAAATAAATTAGAAATCCATGAAAACTGTCTAGCTAAAAATGGCCTATTTAGATGTGAGAGGCATACCAATTCCTTAACTTCTTAAGGAATGTTCATAAATATGAGGAGACCAATCCCTATAAAAATTCCCATTATTATAATATTCTTGAGTTTACTTATTTTGGCCAAGATCTAGGACTTCCACTCTCTCTCCTTTATATGATACAAGCAATAACCTAAGGAGCTATCCAAGCTTGCAAAGAAGGAGAGGTGAAATGTAGAATGTTCTTGAGCTTGTTTTACCTCAATTTATCATGAAAATTTTAAGGGAGATCAAACATGAGTGAATTTTAAACTTTTGATACTCCTTTTTATGGTATAATCCATACCATTTCGTACAAGTGTAGAAATGCCCCAAAAAGGTGTGTTTTTCACCATTTTCTCAATCTTTAGAATTTTAAATTCCATATGGGGGTAAAATGATGAGAATAAAGAATTAATTATCCATTTCCAAGTAGGAAACAATGCAATGGGAGTGGAAAACCTATAAAATTACATGTGGTACCCACTTGGTTATTGGAAAGGGTGTGGGTGGGCCTTAAAAAGACTTTATGTGGCATGAAATGCATAGGGGAGGAAATTTTGCATGGATAAAATCTAATCAATGTCCCTTTTAAATTAAATTAGAAAAAATACTTCATTTCCTAAAGTTTTTCAATGCAAAATAGGCTCAGGAAGTGACTTGAGGAGTGTTTGATGGATTAGGAGGGGTAATAAGAGTGCTAAATGAGATTAGAGGAATATTTCATGGATAATAGATGTTTAATAAATTATAATATTTATATCATATCCTATAACATTTTTTAAACACATTCATATTACCAAAGACCACTATACTCCTCAAACAAGGTTAAAACATTCATTGGATTTCAGATCCTTTTGACAATCATATCTTTCATTCTAAGACACTATGATGCCTAAAACATCACCATAAGGACTTCAAGACACTCATGAAACCATGGTTCAAGTATTAAACTATGAAATTTCATGACACTCTTAATAATATTTAGGAACTTTCAATAGGATAAGGGTGACATGACCATGTCAGGGATCACTATGAGTAGGCTAAGATGGTGGTCACCAAAAGTTTTTGATATTAGGGGTTGATATTTTTCCTATAAGGTCAAAATATAAACAGCTACCAAACTACCTCCCTATTTATTAGAGTGGCTCCCTCCTTTGTTACCGCATGACTATACTATTCCTCTCATAATTGAGATCACTAATTTTGCCCTTCCATGTAATACTCAGGATCCTTATCTCCTACAATATTCATGTGTAATGTCTATGGAGTGGGAAAATTATTTCAAGACCTTATAATCATGTCTCCATGTAAGTTCAATAATATTATTATTTCACCTTATGAAACTCCCTCCAAATCTCAAGCCTGTACCATTTCTCCAACCTATGATGATAACTACATCATGGCCCAAACTCAATATCAAGACTTGGATGTTCAACATTATTAGAAGAATTTAACTCAAGTACATGCTTTTAACTGAGATATTCATATAATTTCCATGAAGTAAATTATATTCCAAATGGCATGTGCCTCGTATTTATTTTGAACTTGTTGATACTCCTTGGGTGGTATAACAACTCCTACCTTCTGAACCTCTAAAAATTATTTAATCTTCTCTACCACCTATAGATTCCATCATTACATCTAATTTTTATCCCATCAAAGAAACTAATGATACACCAATCCCATGTGATCCATCTATATATCTTACTCCTAAGATTACATTAGATGCCAAGGCCATAGATGTTCATTAGATACATTTAGAATATGATCGCCATGGTAATCAAATTCTTGATCTCAAAGTAGATGTCAAGTATTATGGTCCTATTACCACATTACCTAATGATGAAGCTATTCCTCAATTACTTCATGTCAGAGAACCTTAACTCGCTCAAAAACATCACAAACTTGGGAATTTCAAAAATAAATCCCCTTATTTCAACAGCTTAATCGCTAGTATCAATCCTAAGGCTAATCCAATTTCTTCTTTACCTAATTCACCATACCATTTCCAAGATGGCGATGCTATGATTATCAAATAAATTTCTTGCATTTAATATGGTAATCCATCATGTCCTTGACCAATTACAGTTTCTCACAAACTTTCACCTATTGAACATGATAAATTTAGCTTATTTTTTGATAAATATCATGAGATATTTGCTTGGTCCTATGAGGACATGCCTGATATTGACCCTAACATTATGGCACACAGCATCATCACTTATCCTAATGCCAAAATTGTGCATCAAAATCAATGGAAATTTTCACTCAAATTTTCCACCATATGTCACAAAGAAATCATCAAACTTATTGATGCTAAGTTCATCAAACCAGTGGATTAATTTTAATGGGTTTATAACATGGTTTCTATTTGGAAAAATAGCCACTATGTTCATTTGCATATGCATTTATTTTTTTAATCTTAATCTCTCTTGTCTAAAAGACAATTTCCATTTACATTCAATAGATGCCATTGTCAATTCCATAATTGGTTATGAAATTTTATCTCATATGGATGGTTTCTCAGGATATAATCTAATTCACATTTCTCCTGAGGACCAACATAAGACCACTTTCACCAAGGAATGGGGCACTTGTTTCTATGTTAAAATGCCCTTCAACCTCAAAAATTCTAGAGCTACTTATCAGTGGGATATGACTCATATCTTTCATTATCTTATCCATAAAATTATAGAAACCTATGTGGATGACCTCATTGTTAAATCTAAAAGTTGAAAGACTCATCCTTCTAATCTTGCCATCATATTTGACTATCTATTCAAATACAAAGTTGGATTAAATACATACAAATGTGTCTTTAGTGTTACATGTGGTAAACTATTATGATTTTTAGTCTCTCTTTGTGGCATCGATGTTGACCCTTATAAAATTAGTGTTATCATCAACATTCCCATCCCTCAATTCATTCCAAACATTTTCACTTATCTTAGTAAACCTGGGGCAAATAGATGATTCATTCCCAAAATGGCTTAGTATATCCACTTCATCAATTCTCTTCTTAAGAAAGGTAATGATTTAAAATGGATGAATACTTGTCAAAAAGCATTTGATAACACAAAAGAATCATTTATTCATCCACCTACACTTCATACTTGTTCAAAAGATCAAGATTTAATCTTGTATACTTCTACATTGATATCAGTTGGAGCAATGCTTGCCCAATAAGATGTACTAGAAGATAGTATGTCATCTACTATATCAGACGAGGCCTCATCAATTATGAGAAAAACTACACAAAAGTCAAAAATGATTACCTCACCATATATTTTGTAGCTAAAAATATTTTACATTACATGCCTTATCAAACCACTTATGTCATCATTCATTCTAATCCCCTTCATCACTTCTTATCCAAATCCTTTCTTCCTAGAGATATAATTGGAAAGTGGATGGTCCTCCTTATGGAATTTGATTTCTAAATTGTTACTCAAAAAGTTGTCAAAGGATAAATCATAGTCGATCAAATTTTCATATATTACTTCCATAACTTCACTATTGATCTTGAAGTAATTAATCTTGATGAATCTGTTATCTTCTCTGATAATAATAAACTAAAATTAGTTATTAAAGAACTTCATAAAATTAATGTCAATTTACACGAGGATACTTATACCTTTCACTTTGATGGTGTTAAATACCTTCAAAGAGTTGGGGTAGTTTGTAATCTTACTAGTCCTCTTGGGAAAATCATCCCTTTATCTTTTCTCGTCACATTTTACATCACTAAAAATATGGTAGAGTAAAAATCTCTAATCTTAGGCATGAGAGTTTCTCTTGATTTAGATATTCAGTACCTACATGACTTTGGTGATTATAATCTCATTTTCCACCAAGTCAGTGGTGATTACAAATTCAAAAGTAATAATCTCATTTCTTATCATCAGATTGCAACCACTCTCACAAAATATTTCATTTCTTTCACCATCGATCTTATCCCTCGAGATCGAAATTCTATTAGTGATTCCCTCACTTATTCAACATCTCCTTTTCATCTACATCAAGTTATTTTTTATCCCACTTTTATTATCCAAATAATAAAATCAATATCCTCTATTTTACCACTTGATTCACTTATCTACCACATTGAGGCTATCACCATTTGAAAAATTACATGGTATAAAGACATCATTCAATTTCTGGAACATCAAACTTATCATCCCAACTTAGATTTTTATAAAAATACTCACATTTACAAACAAGCTTTTAAGTATGTATTTCAATATAACATCCTTTATTATTATAAGGCTAAAGGTATGTTTCTCCATTGTTTTATTCAAGATGAGGTCCTTCATCTTCTTGAACAAGCACATGGGGGCATTTATAATGGCCACTATAGAAAACATTCTACATTCTGCAAATGTCTATGCATGGGTTATTTTAGTCCACTCTTGAAAATGATGCTATTGAATTTACTAAAAAGTGTACTTCTTGTCAATGATTCATGATTTAATCAACTCATCTCTAGCTAAGCTTCAAACTATTGAACCTCCCTAGCCATTCTCCATGTGTAAATTAGATATCATATGGAAATTACCTCGATCTCAAGATGGGCATGTCCTTATAATCATAACCATAGAATATTTCACCAAATGGGTTAAAGTTATACCCATTGCTATTGTCACTGGTACCACCATCTCCAAATTCATCCTTAATCAAATAATTTTCCACTTTGGTGTCCCTCATACTGTCATTTCAAACAATGGCTATAATTTTAGAAATAAAGACGTCAAATATATCTATGTTAATTTTAAAATCAATCATAAATTTTACACACCCTATCATATAAAATTCAATGACCAAGCTGAGGCCACAAACATAATTCTAAATAAAATTATCCATAAGATAATTCATGAAACCCATATGAATTGGTACCTTCATCTCTATCCTACTCTTTAGGCCTATTAGACTAGCATACATGTTGTGATTGAGGCAACACCATTCTCTCTAGTCTATCATTCTAAATTAGTTCTTCCATTAGAAGTTGAGATTCCCTCTCTCCATATATATCTTCAAGGTATCATACATGATGAATAATTACGTGAATTTTACCTTCATGCTATCAATCTTCTTGATGAACATCATCTTTTTGCTTTACAATACAATCACCAATACAGGGCTCGTATTTCCAAATAACATAATAAACATGTTAAAGTTTTCAAATTTAATGTTGGTTATCTTGTACTTAAATTATAATACACTCATGACAAAAAAGGTAAATACACCCAAAAATGGTGGGGTCTCTATTTATTCAAAGATATTTTTGGGCTAGGTACCTATCACCTTCAAACCAATGAAGGCCATATTTTAAAAGAGCCTACCAATGCATAATTCCTCAATAAGTATTTTGCCTATACCATTCCCTTATTTTATGCTTTGTATATGCTATCTATCTAACATTTTTTGTAGGATAGTTACATGGTTCTCACCTTCTACAATAGTCCTTCCTTTTAGTCTTTTGGTTTCCATTTTTCTCATGAGTTGTATTGTAAAACTATGGATATGACCTAGTCTTCCTCATGATGTACTATAATCCTCTTTATTTTCTCACCTTTTACACACATTTTGATGCCCCTCAGGTTTCTCTTTTGTGAGTTTCAATGTAAGACCATGGATAGGACCTAGCCTTCCTCACAAATACCATCCTTTTCTTATCCCATTTATTTTTCCAATTCTTTAAGGCACCCTCATGGGTTTCTTTTTTATGAGTTGTAGTATAAGATGATGGATAGGACCTAGCCTTCCTCATAAAATCACCATATTTTCATTCAATTTATAAAATGTGTTTAAGAATGGATACAAGTTCTTGATCTTTGTTCTCAACATTAGCTTTTACCTCTTTTGATAGATGGAATTTGCATAACAACTTGTTGTAGCATGTTTTCATACATTTTCCTCACTCTTATGATAAGGAATCATATTTTTCTATCATTGAATCCCTTTTTCTTTCAACCCTTGTCACAATGTTTTATGATTTATATTAATTCAAATTGTTTCATGTGTCATTCATCTTGATTTCCTTTCATTTGACTCCACACTAGATTAACCAAGGGTAAAGTCAAGATAACAATTTTATTTCACCTATATTTATGAGACTCTTAGACACCATGCTCTCTAAAGTTCTCTCTCTTAGAAACCAAGTAACAAATATTCAAATGAATGTCATATTTAGAAACCATGTTTAGTTTTGTAAATCCATATGGAGGATGAATAGAAAAAGCCATCAATAAAGTTAAAAGCCACATCGTTTGAAACAAAATGCAAATATATACAAAAGGCAACAAACATATTTCAAAAGTTAAAATGACACCAAAAGACATGATTACAAGCACATATCCTATCTCCAATTGGAGCTCAAACTCCATAGTTTGCATCACAATAGAACTGAGGTCTATTGGGGTGTGGTAGGCCAATAAATTGGAATAGGAGAATTCAATAAACTCTATGGTGCTACCTAATTTCTCATGCAAGTACCCAATATTTATAGTAGACCAATGACTCTATAAGGGGTCCTGAAGAATGGGTAACACATTATGGGAAGGTATATCCATTTTAATTTTCATGCATATAACCTTCATGGGATGATCTACATACTTCATTTGTTGACCTAAGAATTGTGTGGCTAAGAGAAGTTCTTCAAAGTCCTTAAGGTCAAAAATCCTCTTGTTTTGAAAAACTTAATTTGAGTGTCTTGACTTCGATAAAGAGTTTTTATACCTTATCTTTTCCTTCATTCTCCCCTATGCCCATTTCATTTCCCCCTTGACAAGAAAGTTGTGATTCTAAATCTATTTTCCCTTCTTTATTTCCTTCTTCTTCACATCTTAAAAATATGCTAGCATTACTTTTTTTTAGTTTTATCTATCCTTAGAAGAAAAAATGTTAGAGTAACTATGAACTATTTTATTTTACACCATGGATTTACGTTTCTAGACATGCATTGATTTATTTTTATTATTTATCATTGTTGTACCACCCTTTTTTATGGACACTTGAGTTTATTTCTACTTTCATGTACTTTTTCCATTATTGAGTGAGGTTGGATTGTTAATTCTCACTCATAAATGTTGTTTTCTCTTTTATACACCTTTTTCAATTGATGATTGAGTAAGGATTATTACTTCTCACTCATCAATTTTGTTTTACCATTTATGCTTTCCCATCCTTGTTTAATTAAAAATTGTTACTAATTTCACAATGATGTTTGATTACCATCTTTTTGACATGTATCCTTGGTCTGATTTGGTGAGTTTGCATCTCTTATTTAAGGTTTAAATGTTTGATTTTTTTAGTATTTATTAGACTTGGCTTTTCAGTTACCCAATTCACTCTAAATTTTAACTTGGTCATTTGGTCTAACATAACACTTGTCACCCCAAATTTCCATATTTCTAAGTACGTCTCATCTACATAACATGAGTTATCTTGGCTTTCCTGTATTTGTTTATTTTTTATCTTTAGTTTTGTATTCTTGGGTTTGTCAAAATTAGTCTCTACACCCTCCACAATAAAAACTCAAAACACAACACACAACCATATAACAATAAAGGTAAGTCAAGGTATGCATACATTTACTTTTTAGTTATTTCTCTTCCATCATTTAATTTTAGTTACTTTTGATTTAAAATATTACAACTTTTTTGAGCCTCAACATTGTGTGTTACTATGTTCTTTTCTCAAAGAATCATCCCCTATTGCAACTGAGTGACACATGATGAGATTCAAGTGGGTATATGTATACATATAATATTTTTAACTTTTATCAAATATTGATGCTTTCTATCTTGTAGGAATCCCTTTAGTCTGAATCTCTCTAAATACATGCCCTAAGAGGTGCACTTGGAAAGGGGTTGGTAGACCATTGGTGCTTTGTAGGATTATTGTCCCTTATTGACACTTATTACCAATCCAATCAGATTTTTAAAAAAATACCTTAAGTTATTACTCCTCTTTTTCATACTCCAATCTTTTACCACTTGTTGTACCCCTTTTCCCAACCTAACACCATTTTTGATAGTTTATAGTACTAGGTCCACTAGGTCAACCTTGTACTATAATTGGTGAAACTCATATAGGTTCTAGGTCATCTCTTGGCTGACCTAGCTCATGGCCTAGTGATTTTTTGTCAATAACAGTAATAGGTTAATTGGGTTGACCCTATCAGTCA
>JARHVA010008870.1:210000-262500 GCA_037957365.1 Torreya grandis | reverse complement strand
AATTTAAATATTTATGTAATTCACTTTGTGATGATTTGTAATGTTTGTGGGCTTAAGAAGGTGAAAATAAGGTTGCACGATCATCTCCAAAGAATATTTGGTGAGTTTGAAGTTTATTTATAGTTTAAAATAATCATATAAAATTTGAAAAAATTTCATTGATTATTTTAAAGCCACAAACATTTGATAATAAGTCTATAAATTGAATTAATCATAAGAAAAGTATTACCAACCTTGTCAATCTTAAAACCTCAGAATTTGAAGGAAAAAAATTATTTTATATATGATTTCATGTTGTAAAGTGATGGAATGAATATAATGAAATGTGAGTTGGTTTAAGGTAGATTAAAAACAAGATTTTTTTTCCTTGAAATCCTTTTGAAATCTTAAAATTGAATTTCATATCCTCCTATCCTGTTAATAGTCTTATAAACCCTAGGTTAGAATATGAATCACTAAAATTCATGTGGAAATAAAACTAACAATATAAAAGACCTAAAAATTGGTGATCTAGTTTGTGTGGATGTTATTCAAGTTATGAAAGTGTTTTTAAGTCAATTGGAGGTGTAGAGAGGAAGTTAGAGTTGAAACATAGTCTAAAAAACTAGTGGTTTTGTTCCAAAACCCCTATAAGAGTGGTCTAGAAGAGTTTGAAGTTCAAAAAAGAGTGGTAACTTGTTAAATTAAGTGTTGTTACATGAAATATGATGATTAAAAACTTAATAATCATTAATTAATATGATTTTATATATTATAATTAAATAAAATACCAATTAGGCCTAATTTGGCCTACTAGCTCTTAGAGGATTTTGATGGATATTTAGATCAAATAGAGGGAATTACCATGTAATTTATATTTTTATATATTTTTTATGTAATTTTATAGTAAATAAAACCATGACATTTTTTTTATGAATCATAATACCTTGAAAATTCATTGAACTTCATTGTATCCTTGTAACCTTTTGAGTGATATGTTTGTATACTAATGAGGGAGATGTGTTAGTTGTAGCACCTGCAAAACTATTGAATAAGGTCTATAAATTATGAATTTTTGTATTTGTTTAATAATTTATCTAGATATTAATAAAATCCTATGTGATAATTTTTTTATAAGGTTGTAAGAATTTATATTTGAAGACATTGTGTTGGGTTCAAGACTTGTGAAGACATAAGGAGGAAGATATCATAGTCATATAATTATAGGCATGTAGCTTGTAGAGTAAACCCAATTTTAAGTATTTTTGAATATTAAAAGCCTATTATTATTTTTTATAACATTGAGAGTGACTCAAGAATTCTATTAAAATCCTAATTAGTTTGGATGTTGAATAATCCTAATTAGGTGTCATAACATCTATGATAAAGTCAAGAAAACTCTATAATATAATTAATATGTAAGGAAGAAAGTTATTTGAAGAGTCAAAATATTATTATTATAAATGGAAGAACCTTATTAAAGTATTATAACTCTGATATATAGAAAAGAATTTATTTAAGAAGATTTCAAAGTTACTATAAAATATGATAATCCTACAAGGATAATGATTGATAAGGTAGTTTTGAGATTGCTTGAAGTAATATTGGATGAACCTAGTAGTATAATTCATGAACAATTGAGTCTTATAAAAAATTTATGAATATTATAACTTTTTAAAATTATAAAAAAAAATGCTTGAATGAAAGTGTAGACATATTCTAATCAAGAAGACCTATAGTATTAAGGAAGACTTCTACCAATAAAGGAATTGGTATATCAAAATTTAAACATGTTAAAAAATCTCAAGTAAATTATATTTTAACATTATAAAAAAATTTCACAATAATTTTGTGGTTAGATTTCAAGTTATGATAGTTATAGTTTATGTACCTACATTCTTATTCTTTCTAGGCTAGTCGACTACTCAACTAGAGACTTAAACCAAGTGTAAAACCTTTACCAAAATAATTTATTGGTTATAAATGGTTATCATATCTATAAAAGTGTAATTTTATGCATATAAAAGGTTTATCACTTACTTAAGTTCTAGTTTTTTCAAGGAGAATTGAAAATAATGGGTTTTAAGCCTAATCTATAGGTTCGTAGTCATTTTTTTCGAAATAATCTAAGTTATAAGAATATTTAGGAAATTAAAACACTTTATAAACATTAAAATAATATTACCAAACCTTTATACAAATTAAAAACTTATTTTAAGAGTTATTTTTTAATTTAGAGAAGTTTTGTGTTCTAAACCCTAATTTAAGGGTTTTAAGACTATGTCAAAACATTGAGTATGAATACCATGAATATTTGGATTTTTAAGACTATATTTGAGACTTGGAGTTTAGAGGAGGGTATTAACACCCTAACATATACATTTCACTTAATATTATCCATTAATCAATCTTCAAATGGGATAAAAGACTAGTTTATGTTGATTACCAAACCCTATGTACTGCCTTTCAAAACCTACAACTTCAAGAACATAATAATTATGAAAAACTATTACTTAAATATAAAATAAAAATTTAATTACAACTAATTTAATCTTGGTATTGAAACAAATACCTCAGTAAAGTAAGCTTTCATGGACTATAATAAAGATTGAGTTACCATAGTTCTTAATAAGGCTTTGTCTTTAAGATATTCTTCTCCTTTGTTTCAGTTCTCTAAGTTTGGTTATCATACTTATAGGTGGGTATTAAACTCTAATAACACATTATTATCATATGAGTACACCAATTTAAGATATATAGTGTCCATTCCATCCTCAAGATGGTATTTCCCTAGATGTAAGATGCAAGTTGTAATTGTATATCTCTATGTTAGGGACCTCGAACCGAAAATAGGCATTGCCACAACATCAAGGGTGGAGATTAGCCTATAATGATGAATTATTGGAATCCAAATGTGTTGATTTAGGAGATGAATCACCTATTTTGGGCTCAAGATGACATTTACCTAGATGCAAGATAGAAGCCATAGTTGGATAGTCTTATCTCTGGGGCCTAGTGATTGAAAAATTCCATCACCACCATTTCAGAGGTGGAAATTAAATTATATGAAAACATTATTTTCATCTAAGTATACTTTATTAAGAAACATATCACCTATTTTGGCCTCAAGATAACATTTCCCTATAAGGTAAAATTGTTATTTTTTAGTCAAACTTTGGATAGACATAAAATGGAAATCATAAGTGTTATCCATGAATTGAATGAATGGTCATGTACATATAAAATTCCTATACATTCACCATGAATCCCTTAGATATAAAATCATAGATGAAGTCATGTTAGAGGATTCAACGATTAATCCTAAATGCAACTTTTATGTAGTTACAAGACATGACATTTTCCTCCAATAGACATTTCTAATTTTGGGGCCTCAAATTCAAAATCCATCACTTCCAATACCTCAGTAAGTTAAATTCACGTGTTCCCACTACCCCAACCTCATAATCCATTCATATACCCATTTTTTAATAATTTTGGCCTTGAGGAATATTGACCAAAAATGTTGTCAAGATGTAAGCCGTAGTTGGAGATCTCTATCTTCATCTCCTCATGGTTGAAATGTGGAATCACCACCATGTCATGTGTTGTTATTAACCTCTATTAACACATTCTTGGAATCCTAGTATGCCCAATTAGGAGACATATCACTTGTTGTAGCCTCAAGATAGTATTTCCCTTGATGTAAGATGCAAACCATAGTTGGACACACATATCTTTGAGGCCTCATGGCTAAAAAATGGAATCAACACCACATTATTTATAGTGGTTAACTCTAGGTCCACATTATTGACATTTTAATATGC
The DNA here is from genome assembly GCA_037957365.1 of Torreya grandis. Taxonomy (NCBI): domain Eukaryota; kingdom Viridiplantae; phylum Streptophyta; class Pinopsida; order Cupressales; family Taxaceae; genus Torreya; species Torreya grandis. The sequence continues at coordinate 258,697 of JARHVA010008870.1, read as the reverse complement.
TTGGTTAGGAGATGAAGCACCCATTTTAGCCTTAAGATGACATTTCCCTATAAGGCAAAATTATTGTTTTCTTTGGACAAGCATAAAACAAAAATCATAAGTTGTATTTATGAGCCAAAAGAATGGTAATGTTCATGTTAAATTCCTCTTATTTCACCCCAATTCCCTTAGATTGAAAATCATTGATGAAATCCTAGTAAAGGATTTAATGATCAATCCTAAAATACAATTCTTATGTAGTTAAGAGATAGGGCCTTTACCTCCAATAGACATATATAATTCTAGGACCTACACTTCAAAATTGATAAATTACAACATGCGATATGTGAAATTTACATGTATCCCATTGAAATGTCCTTAGAGTCCACATGGATACCCTTTTTTTGATTATTTCAACCTCAAACAACATTGACAAGGAATGTTGTCAAGATGCAAGATACAACTAAAGATCTCTATATCTAAGGCCTCATTGATGAAAAATAGCATTTTCACCATATTAGGGGTGGTGATTAACATTTATGAATGAATTATTGGCATCCAAGTATGCTCGATTAGAATATGGATCACCCATTTTGGCCACAAGATAACATTTCCCTATATATAAGATGCAAGACACAATTAAATATCTATATTTCTAGGGATTTGTAGAAGAAAATTGGCATCAAGACAATGTTGAGGGTGGAAATTAATCTCTATGATAACATTATTAACATCCATATTACTGGTTAGGAGATGAATCACCCATTCTAACATTAAGATGGCATTTCCCTATAAGGCAATTTTTTTGTTTTTAATGCAAACTTTGGATAGGAATAAAGTAAAAATTATAATTCATATCCATGAACCCAAAGATTGATCACATGAATGTTTAATTCCTATAATTTCACCTTTAATACCTCATATCACAAAACATTAATGAACTCATGGTAGATGATTTAGTGATCAACCTCAAAATACAACTTTTATGTAGTTAAGAGATAGGGTCTTTGCCTCCAATAGACATTTCCTCTTATGGGACCTATAGATTGAAATCAATCACTTCCAAAAACTCATGATCTAAAATTTATATGAACTCCCATGATCATGGACTCATAATACATGTGGATACTGTTTTTTCAATAATTCTAGCATTGAGCAACATTAATAAAAAGTGTTGTCAAGATGCAAGTCATAGTTAGATATCTCTATCTCCTATGCCTTGTGTCTAAAAATTGGTATTGATAACATGTTGGGGTCATGATTAAACTCTATGAACTCATTATTATCATATGATTATGCTTGATTATGAAATAAAGCACCTATTTTGGGCTCAAGATGGCATTTCCCTAGATAAGATAAAATAGTTGATCATCTAAATAAATTGAAACCTTCTCTTAGCTTTGAGAATATGTAATTCTCTACCAACGATGCCAAGAAAGTGAAGGTGGAATCTAATTTGATGCCACTAAAATAAAAAATATATGTTAATATTTAATTAAATTTAAATTTATATGTAATACCTAAGAAATAAATAAAATTTGAAAAATTAAACATATTTGCATTTGAGAATTCAACATACCTTGGGAGTTCAATTTAAGGAACCACTAGGATCGACTCTATTATTTATAGTAGAAAGAATTGATTCATGATTAGATTCAAAAACATTCCCTAGAGACTTTTTTAATTGCCTAACCCGATATTTGTGCACCTAAAAAATTATTGTAAAAACCAAATTTAAATAGTGGAGTATTTTCTTTGTACTTCATAGTCTTCAAACATTCATACATTTGAATTTTTGATAGGATAGCATTGAATCCAAGTTCCAATAACTAACATAGACCCATTGGGATAGTGAATGTTTTAACCATCTATCACTATAGAAGTGAATTTATATCTTTGCTATACACACCAACACAAGTACTAGTTTATCCCCTACTTGTTATCCTCATCTAAAATAACCACATAAACATTCCCTGAATCACAAAACAAACTATGATTTAATAACAAGATCTGTTGATATATTTACCAAATTTAGTACATGAAACACATATTAAATATATGGTACCTAGTTTCACTACATCAGGTACATGGCCAAAGTCATGTAATGATGTTTTATATGTAAGTTGTAATTTTGGTGGAACCTGATAAGTGCCAATTGGAACTAGAGGCCTAGAACTCCATTCATCCACCCATTATTGTAACTAACACTTGTTCCAAATGAAGTCAATGCATACTAAATAAAAACATGTCATACACCTCATATGAACCATTCAACAACCTACATTTGAGCTAAGAAATGAGTGTCACTCACTCAATCCTATTACTATCATATAATCTTCATATCTTGCTAATTTTTGATCCTCCATTAGATAAAAATATCTTAAAACAATGGACTTTTATTGAGAACCATGGTCCATATTTCAATTACACAATTCAACTATTTTTTTTAAATCTATAAAATTAACAACCTCCCAAAACTTCAATTCCTCTCTTTTAAGCCCTCTTTTGACACATGCTCCTACACCATCATACTCCCCTTTTTCATGGAATACTTTCGTGAAACTATAAGTATGTTGTACATAAGTGGTCACATGCACCATGCTCAGTTAGTAGAACATCCATGCATTATTAAATTGTGATGGGTAGTTATTTGACCAAATATATGTTGATTGAATGTAATGCTCCTTTCATTCAACTTGCAATAGAACATCTAAAAGCAACCTTACAAATATTTTGAATAGTGTGTTCGATCATCACTGACATATAAGTGGTATTCCCTTAATATTTTTTGATCATTATCTATATTTCTAGGTGAATCTAATAATGCTATACACATAAAAAGGAGAATTTGTACTAAATTGTAGTATTGTGACTGAACCTCTCTTTTTGGTTGCAATGTGTAATTATCTGTAAATTCAACAATTGATATAATAATACCTACTAAGAATGTTTCCTTAAATTAAATAGATAATCTATCTATCAATATTTTTATGTTTGCCTTACACAATCATATACAATTTCCTCCTTGAATTTGTTTACAAATTTAGAAACAAGTACTTGTTTTGTAACAAACTCACATTTTATATTCCTTTCCATATTTTAATTAATATGTCACACATATATATTTAAATAAACCAACCAAATCTTGTCCAATTATGTGTTTACTCTCTTCATGGGTAAAATTTTTAAATTTTTTAAATCCACCACAAATTCTATAAGTTTCATCCAATCATGCCATGCCATAAAATAAATGTCCATCTGATCTCTCACAAAAAAATGGTTGGAATAAATTCCATTATTTATTTTAGCAGGGATTCCACTCCACACTCCTAGAAAAGGCTTTTAGTATGCAAAGTATAAATAACATGATGAAAAATATCATAATACATCCAAAGTTCATCATGTTTCCTTAAACAAAAAGTAGTGCATGTGTGATTGATTTTCACATAGAAGGGTTCAACCATTTCAAAATATATTTGACCAATCTAAATATTTGATATTTAAAAAAAAATAGAGTACAATTATGTTTGATTCATATCCAAAAAAAATTTAGGATGTGGTTCACATTTATAAGAACCAAAATTTATTTTTACTACATCTCTAATATTAGGTGATGCCCTTATGTTATCTTTCCAAAATTTTACAAGTAATTTTTTTAGGGAATTGGCTATAGCCTTGGCTTTCTATGGAAACATACTAAAGAGTTCCCAAAAATCATTAATACCAAGAACATCAAGTATTCTACATCTCCCAGTTGCTTTCATTAGTGTTTTTTTATTCATATCCAATGATCAACTTGTTTGTCTAATCAATCATTTATTCTTTGTTTGGAAACTTAATAAATAATTTATAATAATTTTTTAGCACTATTACCATCTTTGGTGTGTTTATTCACACCTACTTGATGGTATGTATTATGAAAATTTTAAATAATTGACTTGTTTACACCATGAATATTAGATGTTCTCAGTATCAGGTTGTTCATTGTCAGTCTCATCTTAAGCACTTTCATCAATGTAAAAAAAAATTGGCATCTTTGAGTTTTGTTTAATTTTTCAAAGTGCAAGTCCCAAATTATTACAGGTTTTCTTCTCATATGGCACTCGAACATTTTTTTAGTCACTGGTTTCAAAATGTTTTCATCAATTTCAATTAAATACATGGGTGTTCATTTAAAACTCTTAGGAGGTGTTCTTAGTGGTAAATTTGATTGATTTGGTGTTTTCATATTATTTTATTCATCACTAGTTTATTCATTTTATAGTGTTCCCATATCGATGTTTCCATGCAATTTAGATCATCATGCATACTATCATCGTCACCAAAATTAAAAACCATAAAATTTAAATGTGTAATTGCAATATAATTTGGTATACTATTAGATATGAAAATTGTAATTTCAGAATTTGGTATAATATCATTATTCAGTTCATCATTATTTATGACATTCAAATGATTAGGATAATATACTTACATAATGTTTTTTCATTTGCTACCTTTGATTTTCTCTCTGCACCTTTAATTCCTCTGGAATTTTGCACTTTAACTTTTTATTTTTGATATTAAAAAATTTGTCACCCATTATTTCAATAAGTTGTCAACTTTTGAGGGTGGGGACAACAATCCAATTATTAAAAAATAAACCTAATTGATGTGTTGGAGCAAGTGGGGACAATAACCAAATTATTAAAATATAGATATTCACTTTTTATTCAGCCATGAGTTGACAAAGTTTTCTAATTTTGAGGGAGGGCAAATACATTGAATTAGTATAAAATAGACATAATCATGTAAAACAAAATAGATTAGAGTACATAAGGGACATAAATATCAATGTGAAAAAATTATGTTGACTATACATTTTTTTAGTAGTAGCAAAACCATGTATGCAATATTAGATGTATTCACAAACAACCCTAAACCTAAACATAAACCCTTTAAAATAAAACATTAATATCTTGGATCCTTTACCCTCAAAATTAAACCCAAATCCCTAACAACCCTAAATCATAAACTCTTAAAACCATAAAATAATCATTTGATCCCTGCTTAACATCATTTACACTAAATAGTTCATAAGTCTTAATTTTACCCAAATCGCACCATTATTTATCCCAATTGAATAAGTTACTCAATATGTGATGACATGGGGGATAGTTAAACCCAGAAACAAATTTTGTGCTCACAAATATGTTCCAATAACTCAAATTATCCTCAATTACCTTTGCAATTAGACCCTAAACCCTATGCCCTATACCCTAAAACTTAAACCCTAAGGCGTAAACCATAAACCTTAAAACCTATACCCTATATTTTAAACCATAATCCCTAAGCCTAAACCCTAAAAACTATACCATATACCATAAACCTTAAACCTTAATCACTAAATCTAAATCCCTATAAACCCTAAATCTTAAACTCTTAAACCCTTAAACTAATCATTTAAGCACCAATTACCATCATTTAGAATAATAAATAGGTTAACAAGGATAAATTTGGCCTAAGTCATACCACTAACTGCCCCTATTGACTAATTCACTTAATCTATGATGAAATAGGGAGTAATAAAACCCAAAAATACATTCTATGTTCATAAATAGGTTTAATCAACTCAAATTATCTTCAATTTCCTTTGTCATTAGACCCTAAACCATACACCCTATACTCTAAACCTTAAACCCTAAGCCCTAAACCATAAAAAGTATACCATAAATTAAAAAACCTAAACCTTAAGCCTTAAGCCCTAAAACCTAAATCCTATACCCTAATACCTAAACTTGAAGCTCTAAAAACCCTAAACCCTAAATCATGAAATCTTAAAACCCTAAAAAATCATTTGATCCCTAATTACCATCATTTAGATGAAGAATCAGGTTCATGAATAAATTTAGCCAAAATCACACAATTAATTACCTAAATTGACTAATTTTCTCAATATGTGATGACATTAGGTTTTATCAAACCAAAAAACATATTCTTTCCTCACAAACTGGTTTAAGCAACTCAAATTATCCTTAATTGCTTTCGTAGTTGGACTCTAACCCCTACACCCTATACCCTAAACCTTAAAACCTAAGCCTTAAACCATAAACATTAAAACTTATACCCTAAATTATAAACATTAAGCCCTAATCCATAAACCCTAAACCCTATTCCCTAAACCTTAAACCCTAATCCTTAATACCTAAGTGTTAGTAACCCTAAACCATAAATCATAAAATACTAAAACATTAAACTAATTATTTAAGCCTTGATTACCATTATTTAGACTAATAATTGGGTTTAAAAGGATAAAATTGGACCAAATTACACCATGAAATTCCCCAATTGACTAATTCACTTCATTTTTGATGACATGAGGGCTAATCAAACCCAAAAACACATTTTGTGCTCACAAATAGATTTGATCAACTCAAATTATCCTAAAACATAAACCCTAAACCTTAAAAGCTAAACCTTAAGCCCTAAACAATAAACCATATACCCTAAATTATAGACCCTAAGCCTTAAGCCCTAATCCTTAATTCCTAAACCCTATACCCTAAACCTTAAACCCTAATCCCTAAACCCAAAGATATAAAAATCCTAAACCCTAAATCATAAACTATTAAAAAACTAAAATAATAATTTAAGCCCTAATTACCATCATTTAGACTAAGAATTAGGTTCACATGGATAAATTTGGCCCAAATCACTCCATTTTTTATGACATGGAGGCCAATTGAATGAAAAAACACATTTTAGATTCTCAAATAGTTCAATCAACTCAAATTATCCTCAATTACCTTCACAGTTGGACCCTATACCCTATACACCCTATACCCTAAACATTAAACCCTAAGCTTTAAACCCTATACATTACATTGTAAACACTAATTTTTAAACCCTAAGACCTAAGCCCTAAACTCTAAATCTTATACCATATACCCTAAAACTTAAACCACAATCCCTAAACTTTAAGCCCTAGAAACCCTAAACCATAAATCATAAAATTTTACAACCCTAAACTATTCATTTTATCCTTAATTTTCATCATTTAGAATAAGAATTAGGTTCACAAGGATAAGTTTGGCTTAAATCACACCACTAACTACCCTTATTAACTAATTTACTCAATTTATGATAATATTAGGCCTAATCAAACCCCAAAACACATTATGTTCTCATAAATAGGTTCAATCAACTCAAATTATCCTCAATTACCTTCACAATTAGACCATAAACCCTATACTCTATACCCTAAACCCTAAGCCCTAAACTATAAAACCTATACCCTAAATCATAAACCCTAATCCATAATCCCTAAAAAAAACCTTGTATTGTATACCCTAATCCTTATACTTGAAGGCTTAGAAACCCTAAACGCTAAACTATAAACTATTAAAAACCTAAACCAATCATTTGCACCCCAATTACCATCATTTAAACTAAGAATTAGGTTCATATGGATAAATTTGCAGAAAATCACAACACTAACTTCCCTAATTGACTAATTTTCTCAATTGATGATGAAATAGGGGTTAATGAAACACAAAAAACATTCTATGCTCACAAAGAGGTTGAATCAACTTAAATTATTCTCATTTTCCTTCATGGTTGGACACTAAAGCATGCACCCTATATCCTATATCTTAAACCCTAAGCCATAAACCATAAACCTTAAAGCCTAAACCCTAAATTATAAACCCTAATCCCTAAACCCTAATGCCTAAGGCCTAAACCCTAAACCTTATTCCCTAAACTTTAAACCCTAACCGCAAGCCTTAGAAATTATAAACCATAAATCATAAAATCTTAAAACATTAAAAAAATCATTTGAGCCCCAATTACCATAATTTAGACTAAGAATTAGGTTCACAAGAATAAATTTAGCCAAATCACACCCCTAACTACCCCAATTGACTAATTCTCTAAATCTATGATGAAATGGGGCCTAATTAAACTGATAAACAAATTTGATGCTTATAAATAGGTTTAAACAACTCAAATTATCCTCAATTACCATTGTGTTTTGACGTTAAATCCTAAACTTTAAACCCTAAGTCCTAAACCATAAACTATATAGCCTAAATCATAAACCCTAAACCTTAAGCTCTAAGTTCTAAGACCTAAGCCCTAAATTGTAAACCCTATACCTTAAACCTAAAACATTAATCCTTAAACCCTAAATGTAGAAACCTTAAACCCTAAATCATAAAATCTTACAACTATAAACCAATCATTTGAGATGCAATTACCATTATTTAGACTAATAAATAGGTTCACATTGATAAATTTGGTGCAAATCACACCACTAGTTAACCTGATTGACTAATTCACTCAATCTATTATGACATGAGTGCTAATCGAACCTAAAACACACTCCTTGCTAAAAATTGGGTTCACAAAACTCAAATTATCCTCACTTACCTTCATGGTTGGACTCTATACCTTACACCCAATACATTAAACCTTAAACCCTAAGCCCTAAACCATTGGCCATAAACCCTATACCCTAAATTATAAACCTCAAGCCCTAAGCCCTATACCTTATACCCTAAACCTTAAACCCTAATCCCTAAACCCAAAGCTCGATAAACCTTAAATCATAAACTGTTAAAACCCTAAACCTATAATTTGAGCCCTAATTATCATTATTTAGACTAAGAATTAGGTTCACATGGATAAATTTTTCCCAAATCGCACCACTAACTACACTAATTGACTAATTTGCTCAATCTATGATGATATGAGGGTTAATCAAATGCAAAAACATATTCTGTGCTCACAAATAAGTTCAAAAAACTCAAATTGTCCTTAATTTCCTTTGTAATTGGACCTAAAACCCTAGACCCTATACCTTAAATTGTAAAACCTAAGCCATAAACACTAAGCCCTAAGCTCTCAACCCTATAAACTATATCCTAAACCTTAAACCTTAACCATTAAACCTGAAGCACTAGAAACCCTAAACCCTAAATTGTAAACTCTTTAAACCCTAGACCAATCATTTGAGCACCAATTACCATCATTTAGACTAAGAATTAAGTTTAAAAGGTAAATTTAACCCAAATCACACCATTAAATGCCCCTATTGACTAATTTGCTCAATCTATGATGACATGGTGGCTAATCGAACCCAAAAAATCATTCTGTGCTCACAAATAAGTTTAATATGTTACGGATTAATATCTTGTAGCATTATTATTGTTAGTATTATTGTTTTATGATTAGGTTATTAGTGGTATTTTGTTAATTAGTTGAGAGCTTGCAGGGATATGAATCTCCCTATTTATAGGGTAGACATTCCCTATATATCTATTGTAATGTGTTTGTATGAAAATGAATCAGAGTAGAACATTATTATTGTGTTTAAAATCTTATTTATGTGTATTTGGCTTTATTTTCCATATTTTATCTCTGTAGAACTAACCCAGATCTATCAAGCATAGGGTACGATTCAATGGAAAATTAATGGATTGGTAGGGGTAGCCCTTTGTCTATACATTGCCTTGATTTATGGCCAAAATATTCCTGTGAGGCATTTGTATAGGTAGATTACATTCGTTGTTTTCTTTTATAGACCGTACGGTTGCAGGGGTTCTTGGAACATTGCTTTCAAACTCCAATAGTGGTAATTCACTCTATAGAACAGTTCTACATCAAAAGCCCGACCCGTTCGTGTTCCTAACAGACTTTTTAAGATCTGTTTGTATCACTTCTATTCAAGGCACTTGAATCCAGATCCGACAGTCGCTTCAGTAATTCGCTGCATCGTGGACATTGGATTGTGAAGCACAACGTAAGGTTTAGCATTTTGTATAAACATCTCAAATATTATTTCCATGAGCAGATCTTAAGTCTCTTGATTTGTTCGATGCGATATATAAATTTGCATTTGTTTTTTATGTATTTGACAAATGCATACATAGAAAAATCATTTTGAAGTTCGCTTTCAATTTTTATAACAAAAAGTTGACGCATAGTAGTCATATCGGATTCAACAGGGGATTTTGGGTAACAAAAAGTTGACGCATTGCCCGGAGAGATTCCACAACAGATTATGGAATTTTCTTAGCTTGTGCAATGACCGACTAGCTCAGCTTGACATCTCTGCATTACACAAAGACTCCCTTCATAGAATCACCTCAACAAACAAATTGATGCTCATAATTATTTTTCGGTGGACATTCAGAGTAATTTTGGGTCATCAAAAGATATTGGCTGCATCGCTTCTCTGCCCAGCTATCATTGAGTTGGATCAAACCCTGGAGTTTTCCAAGTCTGCGCATGCAATCCATGTGCTCCTAATCGCTGTTTCCATGCATCCTGGGCTACGTCACGCTCTTTTCATGCAAAGTGTCTTAAGCAAAGAGCCCATGTTTGTTCAAAACAAATTTTGGTCTATTCATGGTAGTGTCCTTTTTTTGGTATGTTATTAATATTTTTCACTGTTTTTATCGTCAATGTTTTGAAAGAGTCAATTTTTTTTTTTTTTTTTTTTTTTTAATAATGTATGCCAAACGTTCATTGTATTATTTGGCATTTAGCTATATTGTTTTTATTTTACGAGTCAATTTTATATTTAAGAGTGTATAAGGTTTTGTCACAAGGTTTTATAAACACTAAGAGTGTCGAACTCTTTAAAAAGTCTAGTTTTGTATTTTTTTATACGTATAAAATTTTAAAAGAGTCAAGTTGTTTAAAAAGTAATTTTCTTTTATTAATTTTTAAATGTTTAAGTTGTCAAAATTTTGAAAAATTTAAAATGTTTTTTGTCATAAATATTTTTCAAGTGGTTAAGTATGTGTCAATATCAATTTTTTTCTAAAAGTGTTAAAAGAGTCATATTTTTAAGTATGTTGTATTTGTCAAAGAGTCAATGTGTATGGATGGAATATTGGGTGACCCTGATGTCTTTATTTCAAATAAGTTAGTATTATGGGCAGGGTTGTACTATCAAAAATAACAAAATGAGCTACATCGACATATCAGCTGAGTGAGTAGCTTCATCCATTGAAGGACGGAGGCATAGGAGGATGGAGGCCATTTAAGTCACTTGTAAGCCACTAGTGAAGAGGCCACTTCTGATTTAGTGGCATTTTTTTCAATTATGGATTTCAGTGTGGTGTGATAATTTCTATTTCAGCATGTGTGCTTGAATAAGAACATAAGTACTGCTGTTTTTCGAGTAATCCCTTTTGCTATTTCCTTTTATAATCCCTCTAAGTTAGAAAATGATAGAAATTAAATATGTACTTGCATACATGACATGGTTTGTTTCAAACTGGCAAAACCACTTGGTTGGTGGTTATCCATGAAATAAATCATCATTGGTTGTTGTTAAGCCATGGGAAAAACCATCATTGGTTTTTGGTTAGCCATGGAAAAGCTAATTTTCAGGTTTGTGATCCTTGAAAAGATCACACAGTCATAATCCAAATGCAGTACAAGATGATATTTTCCCCATGTTTGGATTAAGGAGGTACGGCTACGGATATTAATGTTAAGGGGGTGAATGTTATAGACTAATATCTTGTAACATTATTATTGTTAGTATTATTATATGGGTAGGTTATTAGTGGTATTTGGTTAATTAGTTGAGAGCTTGTAGGGATATGAATCTCCCTATTTATAAGGTAGACATTCCCTATATATCTATTGTAATGTGTTCATATGAAAGTGAATTACAGAAGAAAATTATTATTGTGTTTAAAATTTCCTCTTTGTGTATTTGGCTCCATTTGCCATATTTTATCTCTATAGAACTAAACCATATCTATCACAATCAACTAAAGTTATCCTCAATTTCCTTCATAGTTGGACTCTAAACCCTAAACTCTATACCCTATATTATAAACCTTAATCCATAAACCCTAAACCCTAAGTCATAACACCTAAACCCTAAACCCTATCTACCCTAAACATTAAACCCCAATCCTTAATACTAAATCCCGATAAACCCTAAACCATAAATTGTAAACTCTTAAAACCCTAAAACAATCATTTGGGTCTTGTTTACTATCATTTAATTAATAATCAAGCATGCAAGGATAAATTTGCCCCAAATCATGCCACTAACTACACAAATTGATTAATTTTCTCAATCTTTGATGACATAGGAGGTAATCGAACCCAAAAACACATTATATGATCACAAATTAGTTCAAAAAACTAAAATTATCTTCAATTGCCTTCATTTTTAGACCCTAAAACCTACACCTTAATCACTTAATTGTAGACCTTAAATCTTATACCCTAAATTGTAAACCTTAAGCCCTAAACCATTATCCCCAAGGCCTAAACCCTATCTCATAAACTGTAAACACTAATAATTAAACCTTAATCCCTAGAAACCCTAAACAATAAATCATAAAATCTTAAAACCTCAAACCAATCATTTTTTCCCCAATTATCAACATTTAGATTAAAAATTGAGTTGACAAGGATAAATTTGGCCCAAATCACACCAGTAACTACCACAATTGACTAATTCACTCAATTTATTATGCCATTAGGCCTAATCAAACTTAAAAAAACATTTTGTTCTTAGAAATAGGTTAATCAACTCAAATTATACTCAATTACCTTCACACTTAGACTTGAACCCTAAACCTTAAACCCTAAGCCCTCAACCCTCAACCCTATACCCTAAATTGTAAATTCCAAGCCCTAAACTCTAAGCCATAAGCCTTAAACTCTAAACCCTAAAACCTAAACCTTAAACCATAATCCATAAACCATAGAAACCCTAAACCATAAATCACAAACTCTTAAAATTTGAAACCAATCATTTGATCCCTAATTACCATCATTTATACTAAGAATTAGGTTCACATGGCTCAATTTTATCCAAATCCCATCACTAACTACACCAATTTACTAATTCACTCAATATCTGATGACACGGGGGCTGATTTAACCCAAATACACATTCTATGGTGATAAATAGGTTCAAGTAGCTCAAATTATCCTTAATTAATTTTGGTGATTGGACCCTAAACCCTACATTTTAAAACATAAAACCTAAACCAATGGACTTACCTTAAACTAATATCATTTAGAGTAATAATTAGATTCACAAGTCTTAATCTAGCCTAAATTACATGAATCATTATCTCAATTGACTAATTGTATCAATATATGATGGCATGGGGGCAAATTGAGCCCAAAATCATAGTTTGTAGTCACAATTAGATTAAAAGAGCATAATATGGCCCTAATTACCTTTGATATTAGGCCTTATACTCTAAAACCTAAACCCTCAACCCTAAACCTTAAACTAAATGATTTAACCCCATTTAACATCTTTTACAGTAATAATTATGTTCATCTAGGGCTTAATTCATCAAAAATCACATTACTTATTGGTGAAATTTACTAATTGGCTCAATTTATGATGAGATTTGGGGTATTTGTGCCCAAAATCACATTTTATAGTCGTAAATAAGTTCAAACAACTCAAATTATCCTTAATTGCCTTGATGATTGGACCCTAAACTCTAAACCTTATACGCCATACCTTATACCTTAAACCCTAAATTATAAACCTAAACCATAAAACAATTGATTTATCCAAATTAAAATCCTTTAGAGTAAAAATAAGGTTCACAAGGCTCAATTTGGTTGAAATCGTATCACTCATTAGTCAAATTGACTAACTAGCTCAATCTGTGATGACGTAGGATGGAATATTCTAGATAATCTGGACTTATGTCCCTAACTTGGATGGGAGATAATATTTGAAAATGAATATTTTTGGGTTTTATACAAGTTTCATATGAACAATATGGTAAAAATTTGGATATATTTCCTATTTATTATATTGGAGAGAATTTAAAATTATACGAATTTGAATAATGTAGCTGTATTATTGATATTTGTTTTTCAATTGGACTATAGATAAGTCTAAATTATCTAAAATAGTCCCTTAGGGGCTAATTGAGCTAAAAATCATATTCTATAGTCAAAAATAGGTTCAATGAGATCAATTTGGACTTAATTTCTTTTACAATTGAACCTTATATACCCTCAAACATAAACCCTATGCCTTAATCCCAAATTCATAAATTGTAAGCTCTTAAAATCTTAAAGCAATCATTTTAGCCACAAGAAAACAACATTTAGACCAAAAAAAGAGGTTAATTTGGCATGCATGTGAAATGCATGTAAATTATTTTGCATATGTATTAATTGCAAGTATATGGTTCTTGTATATTTCATTCGTTGATTGCAAATATTTTTTTTATATGGTTGCAAATTAAAATACCTAAAGGATTGGGAATGTTTCAAATTCTAGACCTTAAGACATAGACTTGCAAACAAACAAATGAATTCATGTTTTGACTAAAAACAAAAAAATGCAACTTCAAACTTTGGCCATGCTAAAAACTATAAATTTTATAAAAAAATTTCAATAAAATATTATTACAATATTAACTACACTCTACTCTTTGTGTGTGTGTGTCTATATATATATATATATATATATATATATATATATATATATATATATATATATATATATATATATATATATATATATAAGGTTTTTATCTATATTTATTTCTAAATATGTCTTTTTTTAGCACTATATACCACAATTATGCAAGTTCATATTTATTTATATATCTTTTCATTCATTTATTGTAATCGATTTTTTTACATGATTGAAAAATAGACCTAATTATATACACATTCAAAGAAAAATCCAATTTTTTATTATTTTGAGGTAGTTAGGGGGGTGGATGATTGTTTATATATTATTGATCATATTTTAGGGTCTATTGACTTGTGAAATTCATAAAAAAATATACATTCATTAATTACTTTTTAAAAATTTAGGTTGTAAACTAAATGATGCACTACATAGAAAGCTGTCTACTCTAATTTTCCTAAAAAACAATACCACATCTTCAAATTTTGGATGTTTGACCTACTTATACTTGACCATTTCAAAAAACAATTTGTATTTTAGAAACTAGACTTGAAATTGTAAAATTCATGTTCCTATGACATCTTAAAATTTTGAATTTAAGTATCTCAAATAATCCATACAAATTGAGGTTTCTTATTTTTGATGAAAACATATTCACTTAAAACCCCCTTTTAACCTCCCAATTCTATACACTTACTGAAATATCAATCTTGATTATAAAAAAATTATTTCTATATTATTTTTATATTAATATAATCAAATTTTATTGGTACACAATTTTTTTTAAATAAATAATAAAAATTATTTGGGCCATAAAAGATGGTCCAAATAAATCTTGTATGTATATTTCATGGTACAAAAAATCCTGACATTTTCCAAAGACCCCATTCCCATGGTAAATATGCTTCCCCTCAATAACTTATTTTTCTTTTAGTCATGAATGACGATGCAATATGTGTGAAATGAAACCATAGCCAAGTCATAAGTAGTTAATAATAATTTGTCTTGCTCTTTTCCCTTTTCTTCATAACATGTCAATCATACTAATTATGTGGGTCTAGTGAACAATCATACATTAAATTATGTGTATAAAATAGTTATATAAATTCTTATGTTTATAAGTGTAATATATAGTGACTGACAATATTAATGGTGTATTTGTGATCTATCAATTAAAATGAAAAGCATTAGACATATGGAAAAATATTTATATTAAAATAGGAGAGGGTCAATCTATACATCATCAACTTCTTTTTAGTGGTTTCTATCATTGGTAAATTTATCATCCCCTATTTAATTTTGATGAGTTTAAGTAGCACATGCTAACTCCCAATGTGTGCTAGTCAATGATGTCACTAGCAAAAGATTGAGGAAAAGATGATACCCAACTTGACTTGAGTTAAACATGCCCCTATGACAACCTATGGTGATCATCACCATCATCGCTCAACAACCACTAGGACATCACCATGATGGTCAACATTTTATTCCCTTCATAAGCCACAATTAGAACAAAGTGGGAAAAATGAGTGGGAGTTTTTAAATGGTTGACCCTGCTAACTTAACCATTGACCAACATATGCATAAGCTCATCATACTTACCCTGTATCTCTTGCCCTATTTTTTCCCTATATCATGTTTTGGATTTTGAAGAGGATCATTATCATCGAGCATTTTTCATTGTCATCCAATTCATTCATTGCATCTATCAGGAGAAACATTGCATTTTTATGATCAGTGTAGACATTTCCTGGTCATTATTCACACTTTAATTTTTTTAGGTGTAGACATTGCATTGTGTTTCACTATGTATTGTTACTTAAAAAGGACATTTAATTTTTTCACGCTTTTGCCTTAAGTTTGCCATCTTACTCTTGAAAATAAATTGAACAATGGGATGTTTGAATGTTATTTGAGTCAGTCCATTCCATAAAGCTGCCTTTATTTCCATTGTGTTCATCTCCATTCTATGAGCCATGAGTTGCATGGAGATTGATGATCACATTAATACACTGTTTCCTATAAAACACATTTGAAGCCTTCTATAACATTATGATTAAACCCACCTTCGAACCTAATTTGCACATTTTTGGAGAAATTTACTTACAAAGCCGACTTAAAGGCATTATAAAGTGCCTAGAGAGATCCTCGAATGAAAAGATCTGGGGGAAGTGGGTCACTTACAATCGACTATCTGACTGGAACTAGATATATCTTAAAAAATAAAGGAGTACTCCAAAATTATTAACCCACATGTAATAAACTGTACAATTCAATGTTAATCATTCTTTGGAGAGTGTTGTGTTTTTCGGGAATTATAGTTTTTTAATAAGAAACTATCTTCATGTGTTTACACACAAAAAATCCATTTTCATCCCCTGTTGTTTTCTCCTATCTTATCATGAATATGTATAAATTATTTCTACCTCCAATTCTGTTATAGTGAAGTAAATTAAATTACCATTAACATGCAAGTGTACATATTTTTATTTTTGATCTAAGCTTTTCTATGGCATAGTGATCGAAATTCTTGCAATATTTTTAAGTCAGAGGGAAATTTATTTTCCCTTCATTCCATACTTCAAATATGTGTCCTACTTTCTTCTCAGTTTGAAGCTACCATGGAGCATTATATATTCTATTGATTTCACAAGGGTTTTGAAAGAGAAAATAATTTTCAAGATTCACTCACAATTATATATCTGCTAGTACAATTTAACATTTTATGTGAAGAATGTGTACATTTTATTCAAGATTCATTCACAATGTAGTACCTAACTAATGTTTCTACAACAGAGTTTCCCACTCTTGTTTTTTCACCAATTATTTACTATCAGTAAAATGGAGTGCAAGATGATAATTCAAATCCATAAGACAAATAACCTAACTGCCAAATATAATCACATGGTCAAATTAGATAATCAACATGTCATAGAAATCTAAGACAATGCACGGTGGAGGAAATTAGGAATATCTTTTTAAAATATATCTATTTCAATTTTTTTAATATAATGGTTTAGTCTAGTGATTCATCTCTTCGTTCCTACATATCATTTTGCATGGTGATATATTATGACTAAGTTGACACATAAAATAAAATCCCCATTTAGTTTATTGATGTATTACAGAGTCTAATTAGAACACATAAATGAAAGTTATCACTCTTTGTAATGTTGCTCTGTGCATAATTTATAAAATGATTCAAATAAATAATATATCTTTATGTTAGATATGTGATAACAAAATTACAAATTTTGGCACTTTTTTGGATCCTTTTGTACTGCAGTTTATAGTTAGGGATGAGCACGTAATTCCCACCACTATTGTTGTTGGATTTTCCTGCTAGTTAGGAAGTTTGATAATTATACATTTTTTTGGAAATTAATATAAAGGGGAAGGAACCCAACTGAAAGATACAAATTTAATGAAGAGAAAAAAATCAGAAATAACATTAGAAGTATTGTTTATTTGAAAATATTGAATTTAAGAATTTCATTAATAAAATGGCTTAGGTTAAGAGAATCCAATAATACAAGCTTTTGAGGTTAGGTATTCCTATTACTAACATTAGACGACATTGAACTACTATGGTGTTGAGGTAACCGGTAAGTTAATCCCTCAAATTAATCTTTAATTTCTCAAATGTGTGGGTTAATGTCCTATTATATAATAAATAAGTGTTAAAATTGCTAAAAATGGATCATATCACGGGCAATTTGTAAAGATGTCTTCTGATATAAAATCTCTATAAATACATGGTAAAAGACCTCAAAAGATTTAGTCAAATGCTTTATTTTTGTGCATACATGGTATCAATTTGCAAAAGATTTTATTCAATATGTACCATCTCTGTAAATACATGGTAAAAGGTATGAATATATTGTTATTGTAAATTCAAGAAAATTTTAGATTTTATTTTATACAAAATATATAATAGTGATACATGTATACAATAAACATTTATTAAAGGTGGGTACATACAATAAGAGTAGAGTTGATTGTATTGTGATCAGGTGTTGTTATTTTTTGAAATGGAGCTGCTTGTTTGTTTATCAGTGGTGATTAGGATAGAGCTTCTAACCTAGTTCCATTTAGGATGGTGATTAAAATTTAATGGAGCCACTTTAGTATCGATTTTGGATTTGATACACTCTTAAATTTTTATAGACCCACTTTGATGCAGAAATTGGCTTTCGTACACTTAAATTTTTGTGGACCCACTTTGCTATACAACCTAGCTTTGATAAACTATTAAATTATTATAGACCTTTTTTGCCATGGAAACAAGTTTTGATACACTATTAAATTTTCATGGATGTAAATTTTTTGGATTAGGAGTTATATTGTAATTATTGATGATAACCATATATTACAATTGCTATACAAATTCAAGGAGAGATTTCAAATAAATGGGATGAACTAAAATTTGAGATTTTATTTTATTTTATACAAAATATATGTTAGGGATAGATGTGTAACATGAATACACATGAGGCTTATGGTGTTCATAACAATCCCATTTATAATACCCTCTTCCCATTTATTTTAAATCAACATAGTTTTTTTTAGGGAATTGGTATTGATATCAATCATGTGCCTCCTAATACATTTTCCATCAAGCATGATACATGTTAATATTCATAAAAGCATAAGATATGATATATAAAAATATTATATAAATCAACTTGAATATTAATATGCTTTTATGAATATTAAAATGTATTATGATCACAATTTTTTTCATTATCTTCAAATAGAAGGTGAACTTAGTAAAAATCCCAAATACCCCATTATTCCTTTTGGATTGAGATTTGTTTTGGGGCAATCACTAGTATGTTCTAATTAGCATTTAATGAAGTCAAATCATTTTATTCCACACATCAATGTATTTGTAAAATTGGTAATAAATAACCAAAGTCAAAGGGATATTATGTATATATGTTTCCAATTTATTATGACATTCATGGAAGGGTTTACCACCTCTTTAAAGGAAATCATTTCTCTATATGAGATCTTACTCATTATGAAGGTCAAAGATTTGTAGCTCTATTAATTAGAGATATAAACCATAATAGAGTTGGCCTCCTTAATATTCATCAACACAACTCTTTATTTTATTGTTCAGATTTAGCCTCTTTTCTCCAATCTCAATTTTAGAGGCACAATCATACCCATTGTTCTACTTAACATTCATAACTTGTTAGGAGAGAGATCTTAAAAACTTAACTCTTTTGTTTTATGTTAAATATGCCCTTTTTCTATTGCAATGTCTTATTTGAAATGTAATTTTGAATGAATTCATTTTAACCTACAATAGGGTTGCTAATGTACAATATTATATATTTATATTCTTAACACATAATAACTATGATATGGTGACGATAAAACAAAATCAACATTTATGATCATATGAATTCTATTAGTTAGTTTATAAATTTTATAAATGATAATATCTACAATTGATGACCGATATCTCCTTTTATATTTGTGTGTTATTGTAGAAACCTAATTCTAGTACAAGACCCTTTTACATTAGGTATGTTTCATGTTTTATTACATATGGTCTATGTGCATACATTTAGATATTTTTAGTAGACATTCCTTTTTTTGGGCTTTATGTCATCATCCCCTAACTCAGGTCTTCCTCATAACTCAAATTTTTGTGAACACTATTTTCATATAATAATATATTCATTAGATGAAAATTGTATGAAAACCTAAATATCAACTATTTTTTTGGGCCTTATTTCACCATCCCCTAACTTAGGTTTTCCTCATAACCTGAATTTTTGTGAACACTATTTTCATATAATAATATATCCATCAAATGAAAATGTTATGAAAACCTAAATATCGACTATTCATTTTACTTTGTGCAATTCTGAATGATCTCAAAATGTCCAAAATATTCTTTTAGTGTCTTTTCCTTGGTTAGACCATATGGCTATCCACTTAAGTTATGGGTCCTTTGTGCCTTGATTTTCCACTTTTACTATCTTTTGAGTTCAACCCACGTGTATATATTCCCTTGACTAGTGCACGTGGATATGCACGTGCATGTACACACACACAATGCTTGGTCATTTCATCATTTATATTCTCATCCAACCCTATTATAAGCAAGGTCTCTTATGATTATTTTATCATGTATTATCAAGAGGTCATGACATTCAATCAAAGGAGTTATACATTGATTTAATTTTTCTCTTACATATATATAGCCAAGTGTTTGTATCAAATTAAGGTTATATTAAGAGCATGTAGTTGTATTGAATTATATAGGATATGAGGTGAAACCCTTTATCTCATGGTTGAGATTCCACTCACATACATGTTATAGCTCTATCTTAGTATGGAGGCCCATAAAATACTTGTAAAGCATTAGTGTTGAATGTTAATATGATATTTGTCATATTGATGGATTATGTGTTTTTTTACAATATGTCATTATTTTTGTGACCCCTCTCCAGTTGGAGTTCCAATAACTTATGGAATTCCCTAATACAACTTAGAGATGTAACAAGAAGAGACTTAGATCAAGATCCATTCGAATTGAATTATATTTTCAGTCGACCACCACCTTCTTGGGCTACTCATGCAAATCACATTGCTAGTATTTAGTGGAATATAAATAATTATTTTACTTTGGAGTTGTTAAAGGTAATTGATCATGTAAACAAATCAAAATTCTGGATACAATTTTTAGGTCTAATCTCTTATCAGAATTAACTATTCTATAGCATGAAATATCATTAAATCCTAAGATGAAAATTTCGTTTGACATGTACTGTGATAGAACTAGTTATGAAACATTCTTGCTGGAGAGATTATTTCATACATATCACCTTGTGATTAGATTTCAAATTTCAACATGGGATGGCATTCATGATAACTGTGTACAATTGTGGAATTCTTCAAAATCAAATCTTGAATTAGATCCTGAACACATGTTGGATGACCTTACATACAAAGAAACAATGTGGTGAAGAAGTCATTTTCCAACACCCTCACAAGAATATGAGGATGATAGAAATGCCCATGATTATGATTGGTACTATTTAGATTAGTTGTAAATAATTGACATTAGATAGTGGTATAATTTTGTACATGTAATGAAGAAGAAGATTTAATTTTATTTCATAATTGTGTTCTATCTTCTCATGGACCTCCCTAAATTTAGTGTCAAAAAATTGTGTTCTGATATGTGGGAATTATGGTAGTGGTGGTCTATGACAAAATCATTTAAATAAATTGGGTAGCCTATTTTGGTATATTAAATCTTTAATAACTCAATATAGTTTATGCCTTGACCTTAATATGGTTGATAAGGCAACCTACTATTAACTCAATTTGTAATGAACCCCTGTTTAAAAAAAATTACTTGTGTCACCTACTAGCATTTCCTTTCACGTGTTGTCCATATATACCAGTATCTCCATGCCTCTAATTCAATACATTGAATGATTGGTTGATGGAAAACAAGAATATCACATGGGCTTATTACCAATTTCAAATTATTTTACCCTCTCTTGATTCTATTGGCTTCATAGGAAATTACCCTATTTTTAAAACCCTATCTTCATTTTATGGGCTTCCAAGTAATTTTTTTAAACCCTTTCCTGAAGCGATGAGATTTGTATAAAAATCACATTCCTGGGCCTAGCCCACATGCACATAACTAGTGTGCACCACTTAATATTATCTATAAATGCAACTACCTCATGCATGTATTATTTTGTCCATTTCTATGTTTTGATGCATTTTGTTTTATATGTTTTATTAAGGGTTTTATATTTATTTCAATAATAAAAAGTCCTCTACAATACATGGAAAATTCCATTCAATCAATGTGAAAAGTCTATTTCAAATTCATTTAATGAAATGTTCTCCTTACAGGCTGAAATAGATGGGGAAAAGGTGGGAAGAAATAATGCACCTCAAACTGTAGAAGCTAGATGAGGGTCCATTTGATTTTAGTTCTATCAAGTGGGATAATTTTCCTAACATCAATGAGGAAGACTTGTGGGTTGCCGAGTTTGAGTAGGATAGGGTTGGTGACTTCAAAAAAGGAGAATTGAGAAGGGTGTTGTTACCTATAAATTTTCATGTTTCACATCGCAAGAGAAATTTATATTTCACTGAAAAGGATATGAAGATCAGCACAACCTCTGAATATGTCATGTGAGTCACCTCACACTATAGATTGCAAGCTAGTGTCTGATTAGATGCTATTATGTTCTCTTCATCTACTTTTTTTCATCTTGCATGACTGCTTATTTGTTCCCCATAATAGTGCAAGTACTAGTGTTTGTATATCCTTGATGACTTTTAAAAAATTAATGCCATACCAAAAGACAAGTCTTTAATGGCCAAGTTAGGAAAGGGTAGTAAATTGGGTCAAAGGCATATAAAGTGTAGTTGTCATTGTCATTTCAAAACATGATGCATGGTTTGTAGACCCGATTGTGTATTGATCACATACAATCAAGTAGAATACATGGACAATGAGTAGCACTATTACCATGACCAATAATATGATTAGTTCAAGGGTAATTTTTTTTTTTGATCCTCACATCAGCCCCCAACTTAATGAATGGGTTCATAGGCTACTATTATTGGGAATGTCTCCTGATGCTATCCACCTTAAACACTAGGAGATGGTGCATGATTTTTTTTTAGTGGTTGTTAAGCATGGAATATACTGAGAGGGGGGTGAATCAGTATATCATATATCTTATAAAAATTTCCCTTTATCAAATTACACTTAATCAAACATTCAAGATATGCAATAAAACTCAAATAATAAACATCACACAAGATAGAGAGAGACACCAGATATAACGTGGAAACCTAATATGGGAAAAACCACAGAGAACAATCTCAAGTATATTCAAGAGAACAAACCCACAAGAGCACCATACCCCTTTGCCGAGTACCAACCCAGCTACAATTCGTGAGCACCAACCCACAAGAGATTTAAACCCCTTTGCTGAGCACCAACCCAGCAACTATTTGTGAGCACCAACCCACAGGAGCACCAACCGCTTTGTCGAGCACCAACCCAGCAATAATTCGTGAGCACCAACCCACAGGAGCAGCAACCCCTTTGTGTATACCACACACATATCTCTCAATGTTGTTATCTCAACAAATGATAGTTTAATACAACATCTCTTTCCTCTCTCTCACCTTTGCTCTTATAAGCTAGATATAACAAATACAAATCATGTTCATCTCTCATAATTTCTCTTATAAGCTAGATATTACAATATCAAATCAAACTCTCTCTTCCATATTACAAATGGCTTCTCAAGCCCTTATTTATAGCTTTCCAAATGACCTTTGGCCTTCCCACTTTTGACCCTTCAATCCTCATGGAAAATGGTGCCAATCTTGGATGAGCCTTCATATTCATGCCCTCAAAAATTCATGTGGTGACCCTTCATGATCAAAAATGTCCTTCCATCTTTTGTCCTCATCTTGGTGACTTTTCGTATTTCTTAAAGTGTCCCTTCATGAGAAATTGTGCCCTTACTCTTTTGTCTCCACTTGGTGACTCTTGGTATTCCCCAAGATGACTCTTCATGGGAAAATGCATCCCATTCTTCTTTTCTCTTTACCGTGTGGCTCTTTAACTTCTCCATGGGCCCTTCTTTTGTCTCATATGCAACCAAAAATATATTCATTAATATTAAATAAATATTAACTCACATTAGCCAAGATAAACAACATTAAATGCAATGGGGCCTTTATCACTGATAATGCTAAAACTTTGGCATAAATTACAATATTTCCAACAGTGGTGAAATAGAACGGGATGATTTCTTGAGCAAGGATGACATATACAACAAAGAGTGATTGATCAATGAGGCAAAATCCATGTATAATGATGACAATGTAATAAGTGTTTAGGAGTGGGTGCTAGTGGATCTTGACAAGTGGTTTTTATATTAGGGATACAATGAGGGAGATTTTTCTAGGGATGGGGAAATACACTTCATCTTGGGCATCCAATTCCCATAATAGTTGGAATGGTTATTGAGATTTGGGAAGCATAGCTTATTAGCGATGGATGAAATGTTTTGGATGAATGAAATGAGGGTATTGTGCAAATTTTTGTAAGAGTAGATGATAATATTAGTTGTTCTAATGTTTTTATTTTTTCTTTTATAGTTTCAATTGTACACACTATTGGTGTTTGATTCCAAACATCAAGGTGTGCTTGTTATATAGGTCATTATGTTTCAGTCATATACTATTGACATAAGGCAATGGATGAAAATTATTCTTCAAAGAGTACATTTGAAAGACATTGAATGGAAAATCAATGCCTTCATGATCGATTATGTTGGTGTGGAGATAAAATCTATCAGGTTCATCGTCGTTATTCCTACATGTATCATGGACTTCATATTTATTTGTTCATAGACACCATCCCCACCTTATTCTATTTGGTTATGAAAAATTATTATGTTATATAGGGAGACATTTGAATGTGAGGTATACTTATCCATTTGGCATGTTCATCACACGTGGTTGAAGAATTTCATAGCAAAGATGAAAGATGATGATGTCATATGTGTGATGTTTTAGGACCTGGGGCTCATAATGCATAGTTATGCTGATGATGACATAGATACAAGGGATTCTATAAAGTTTGTAGAAATATATAAATCCTTTCATCCCACCTTTATCAAATACTTGGAAAAATACTAAGCATACATGGTTGGAATGTGGTCATGATGTTGTTGGAAACTTCCACATGCTAGGCAAGACACCAATGCATCTATAAAATCTTGTCATTACCATTTGAAATGTCATTTCCTAATCATAGTAGGGAATTTTACATATCACATGGTAGATTGGTTAGGTCAAAAACTAAAAACATAAATTTAAATAAATTATTGGTGGCTACAACTATGCAAGGATACTAGCTTCCATAGGAACTTCAATGTCAAAAGACATGAATATCCTTCATGGGTACAGGATTTGAACATCCGTGTTACCTTAGACAATAGTGACCCACATATGGCATAGGTGAAAAGTATGAAATATGAGACATTTAATTATCACAACTTCAATATAACACCTGTTAGTAATTTGGCCTATCAAGGTTAAATTACTACCCCTATAATTTCAAACTTTCCTAAATCTCATCAATATCCCTTTGTAGGTAGTTAAACCGATCAATTATGGCATAAAATCACTAATTTTGTAAAAAAATATATAAAATGAATTGTAAATGGTTAATTTTTATTTCAAAATAGCACTATCCAGTTTAAATATGTAGACAATCCATGCATAATGGTCAATTTTGGAAAGAAATTGAGGATTCTGAGAGCTATAAATGGTTTTAGGGCCTCAAATTTTGTATAAAGGGTCATCATAACTTGAGGAATATTTTGAAAAAAATTTCATGTCCATTATATGAGTGGATATACTCATTGTTTTGTAAGATTCCTTAGCATATTCGTTGGAGATCACCATTGGAGTAGGCATCATTCTAGAGTGCCATAGAGATTTTCAAGTCTAGGAAAAAGTTTGAAAATTATTGGATGATGATTTTACATCATAATAAGTCTTTTAAAGAGTGTTAAAACTCTAAATTTTAAGCAAACCATGCTCATACAGGATTTTAGAAGCAAATATACATAAAGGCTAAAAAGGGGTTTTTTTTGACTTTTCAAGCAAAATATGCTTTCAAAGTGTTTTGATATCATGGTATAGAAACCATGATGATTTTTTAGGCATTGGGAAGCATGTTAATATTTGTTTTCATTTTGATAAAATTTTCATTTTTTTAGTTCTAAACACCCTTCCTAGCCGCCTGTTCACATGCTCATATATTTCATCACGTGTGGAGTTTGGATGAAATATATTAGTATGTTTTGATTACCCCTATTTAATTATAATTACTAAAAAATTGAGACCATTTGATTTGTTTTTATTTATGAACAATTATTAAGAGTGTAGGTAGCTTAGAATGCAGTCAAACCCCCACAGACAAATTTATCTATGTGATAACTTTTTTTATACTTTAAATGGGAACCCAATATTTTTTGATAAGTTGCGAGAGTTATTTTTATACACATAAATTGAAAATTTTTTGGATTTAGAGGTCTGTAATTCATGAACCATCATTTTTAAAATTTAGCTTCTAAGCCTGCCTAAACCTTCAAAAATTAATTTTTGAATAAAATTGATTTTATTTCCATAAAATCATATTAGATCAACCTAAAACATTTTTAAATTTAAATTATACTAAGATAATATTCCACAAATGTCAATTTTATGCATGGATATTTATGGATGAGGGCATAAATCATTTTTTCGTAGAAAAAACATGTAAAATGAAGTACAAAACACTTAAATAAAATATAATAAATGGAGATTAAAGCCCATGACTTTTTATTAATATTAAAATTTTAATCTGGTTATAAATCATTATATAATTGTCCCAACTAGCTCAATCAAAATGCCCAGCCTACAAGAAAATGGAGCAAAATAGGCCTAGTCAACCCTATTGACTGAATGGTGAAGGTTTTCACATCAAAATCACATATTTGATGATGAAGGGAGTTGTTACAGGTATAATAAATTTTTTTCTAGGTTTTATAGATTAATATTTCAGGTTTAATGGAGTCCAAATGCAAGAAGATAGGTTATTAGGCCTAATTGGTCTAATAGGCCTAATGGTCAATCAAACAAATAAAGAATGGTGTTAAAAATGTATCAAATGAATTAATTTTAGAGTTAACACATGGAATATATGTTTATTAAGTGGATATATCATTATAAAGTCAATACACAAGTTTCAATCTATGCAAGTTGAGCTCAAGTTGAGTTAACTAGTCCTTAAGGGTCAAATCTCTTTTGTTGACTAGTTTGACTAGTTTGATGCATATTCCATGATTTTAATGCAAGATAAAGAATTTAAAGAACTTAAAATCAGCTTCAAGATGGAGTTATATTCTAATTTATGGCATGATTGTCATTAAAGTAAGTTTGATAAGTCAACATGGGCCCACCACTTCTCAATTCTATGCCAAAAATGAAGAACATGCAATTTTTGAAGACTTGGAAGATTTTAAAGCCTCTATTTAATATTGTAAAAGGATTTTAGTCTTATTTTAACTAAAATAAGACTAATACTTCTATTTTATATGTCAATTTGTATATATTTAAGGTTTTATACTTATATATTGGCTTTTTGAAGCCATTTTTGAAAAAAATCTTGAAGTAGAGAAGAAATTGTAATTAACACCATTTATGAAATAAAAAAGATTTTTTGCATATGTTTTTTTGGATCAGAGTAGAGTGTATTTTTTTATTGTGTACCAGCATATAATTGATATCTATATACCAATTTTTTAGGTCCTCTCCACACCTACTGTGAAAATCTCATCCTCTATAGGTCATTTGAAGAGGTAGGATTTGAATTTGCATTGCAAAATTCTTTCCGGCTTTCTTTTGAAAAATTGATGTTTAGGATTGAATGAAAAGTTTTTATTAGATTCATATGTGTGTCTTACTCAGTTTAAATATTTTTTTCAAAGAATACCAATCATTCAGGTGCATCACCCCATTTAGACATGATTTTCTATTTCAGTTTCTTTCTCCCTTTTCATCTCAAATAATCAAAATAATTTAGTTTTTAAAGATAAATCTTAAGGGAACCAACCCTGTCTGGAGGTTATTCTCAATACAGAGTCACCCACACTCTAATAGGATCCAATTATATAAACTATAAAGAGGGTTTGTTTTACACATCTTCAATTAGGGTGCACTTTAGAGTGATAACAATTTCTATCATGCTCGATGGGCCCTAAGTTCAGTGATTGGAGACAAGTGCAACAGATCAAGAATCTTCAGTTGAATCCATCCAAAAGGTAGAAATATGTGATCAACATGTTTCAAATGATAAAAATAATGATGAATTTCATGTGATTGAAATTGATCATGATGAATAGGCCTTTTGGGATGTTTTGGAGAGTTTTTGTGCAAAGTTTGATAGTTAATCTCCACCCCAAGTAGAGATTGATGAATGTCTTATAAAGAATATGGTTGCAGTTGTTCATTAGAAAGAAATCAAATTCATATTATAGATATTTTTAGATTCTTACCAAGGTTCCAAATATTTTGAAAAATCCACTTAAAATGGATTCAAATTAAGACATCAATCCAAGTATACTCGCTGAATTGCCAATATAATCATTGAATTAGAATATGTTAAATCATGATCAACCTATGAATGAGGTAGAAATAACACCTTTGATGCAACAAAAGAGAATATGGGAGGAATATGATTGGATCTTGGATCCATATCTTCAATCCATGCACCTAAGAATGGAATTTGGAGGCCTAACTACATCACCTAGAACACATGAACATATAAGTGGTCCCATTTGCAGAAGAGGGCTATCAAAAGGAAGTAATCATGTTTCAAAGTTCCATGGTGCATAAAATAGATTTCCATTTGATCTAAAAGGGCCAAAAAGTTGGAGGTTAGTTTGTAAATAATATAATTTTTTTTCTCTAATAATATATCCACACATGCTTTTAGTGTTGTTTTTCCCTTTCCAAGTTGTTGTTATCATTTCCTCTAAGTGCACATGTGCACATATTTGTTGTTGTTTGTGTCTTTGCTTATGAAAAAACTAATTATTTATATGTATATACATGTTTTTCGCAGCCAAAGTTTCTGATTTTCTTAATAGTAGGCTAGTCAACCCTAAAAATTCACCAAAATTGTTAGTAATCTGGTTTGTTAAAGTCAACTTACTACCCCTATCATTTGAAACTTTCCTAAATCTCTTCAATATCCCTTTGCAGTAGGTTAAACTAATCAATTGTGGCCTAAAACAACTAATTTTGGTAAAAAATTTCTAAAATGGATTGTAAATAGGTTATTTTTATTTCAAAAGAGCATTGTCAATTTCAAATATGCAGACAATCCATGCACATCGGTCAATTTTAGAAGGAAATTGAGGATTTTGAGAGCTAAAAGTGGTCTCAGGACCTCAAATTTTGTACACAAAGTCATCATAACTTGAGGAATATTTTGAAAAAATTTTATGACCATTAGATGAGTGGATATACTCAATGGTTTGTAACAGTCCTTAGCATGTCTGTTGGAGATGAACATTAGAGTAGGCATCATTTTGGGATGCCATAGAGGTTTTTAAGTATAGATAATTTTTTTAAAAGAATAATATGATATTTATACATAATAATTATAACTTTAAAGAGTTTAAAAACTCTAAATTTTAAGTAGACCATGCTCATATAGGCTTTTGTAAGCAAATAGGCATAAAGGCCAAAAAATGGTTTTTTTACTTTTCAAGAAAAAAATGCTTTCAAAGTGTTTCAATATCATGCTAAATACCTCATGATTATTTTTTTAATCTTTATTAATTAATTTAATATTTATTTTTATTTTGGTCAAATTTTCATTTTTTACAGTTTTAGACACCCTTCTTAGCCTCTTATTCAGATGCTTATATCTTTCACCACATGTGGAGTTTAAACAAATTATCTTAGTATATTTTTATTAAACATATTTAATAATAATTAGTAAAAAATTAATACCATTTTAGTTATTTTATTTTATGAACAATCATTAAGAGTGTAGGAAGCTCAAAATGTAGTCAAAAACCCCATAGGTAGACTTATCCACGTGATAAATTTTTATATGTTTTTAATGGAAACCCAATATTTTTAGGAATGTTTGGGAAGTTAGTTTTATAAACATAAACATATTTTTTTGAGATTTGGAGGTCTTTAATTTATGAACAATCATTTTGAAAATTCAGCTTCGAAGCTTGCCTAAACCCTCAAAAAGCTAGTTTTAAAAAAAGTTGATTTTATTGACATAAAATAATATTATATCAACCTTAAAAATTTTTAAATGTCAATTATACTTATATATAATTCCATAAATTTTAATTTTATGCATGGATATGTATGTATGAGGGCAAAAATCATGTTTTTTTTGGAAAGAAAATGTAAAATGAAGTACAAAACACTTCAATAAAATTTAATAAATATAACTCAAATCATAAGACTTGTCATTAATTTTTAAATTTTATTTTTTTAATAAATTATTCCAAAAGTGTCCCAACCAGTTCCATCAAAATGGTCAGTCTGCAAGAAAATGGAGCAAAATAGGCCTAATCAACCCTATTGACCGAATGGTGAAACTTTTCACATAAAAATTACATATTTGATGATGAATAAAGTTGTTTCAGGTATAGTTAAATTTTTTTAGGTTTCATGGCTTGTTATTATATGTTTAATGGAGTCCAAATGCAAGAAGATAGGCTATTAGTCCTAATGTGTCAATCAAACAAGTAAAGAATGGTGTTGAAAATCTATCAAATGACTTAATTTTGGAGTTACCATGTGGAATATATATTATTAAAGTGGATATATAATTCTTAAGTAAATTCATAATTTTTAATTCATGCAAGCTGATCTCAAGTTGAGTTAACGAGTCCTTAAGGGTCAAATCTCTTTGGTTGACTAGTTTGACTAGTTTCATGCATCTTCCATGCTTTTCATGCAAGATAAAAACTTTCAAGAACTTAAAATCACTTTAAAGATGGATTTATTTTCTAATTTATGGCATGATTTTCATGCAAGTAATGTTGACAAGTCAACATGGCCCTACCACTTCTCAATTCTATGCCAAAAATGAAGAACCTATAATTCTTGAAGACTTGGAAGATTTTAAAGCCTTTATTTAATACTGTAAAAGTATTTTAGTCTTATTTTAACTAAAATAAGACTAATACTTCTATTTTACATACCAATTTGGATTTATTTAAGGTTTTAGACTTATATATTGGCTTTTTGAAACCATTTTTGAAAATATTCTTGAAGCAGAGAAAAAATTGTAATTGACACCATTTATCAAGTAAAGAAAATTTTTTTCATACATTTTTTGGGATCATAATAGAGTATATTTTTTGATTGTGTACCACCATATAAGTGAGATATATATCTCTTTTTTTTTGGTCTTTTCCACACCTACTATGAAAATCTCATCCTCTACAAGTCATTTGAAGAGCTAGGATTTGAATTTGCATTGCAAAATTATTTTAGGCCTTCTTTTAAAACACTAGTGTTTAGGATTAAATGAAAAAAATTATTTTAGATTCATATGTGTATATTACTCAATTTTAAAAAATATTTCAAAGAATACCAATCTTTTAGGTGCATCACCCCATTTACAAAGGATTTCTCATTTTAGTTTCTTTCTCCCTTTTCATCCCAAAAAACTAAAATAGTTTAGTTTTAAAAGATAAATATTAAGGGAACCAACCCTCTATAAAGGTTCTTATCAATATAAAGTCACACACACTCTAAAAATATCCAATTATATCAGCTAGAGAGAGGGTGCATTTTACACATCTTCAAGTAGGGTGCACTCTAGAGTGATAACAACACCTTTTATGCCAATGTACAATTAGTCATTTTCAATTCAGGGATACACTTGCAAGCATATGTTTAAGGTGGACCTAATGATAAAGATGAAAAATAAAGTAGTTGTAGAGGATTCATACACAAAGCATGGTGTTAATGAGAGCATAAATGACATCTATGTTGAATACCATGTAAGTTTTGTTTCCCCTGCATACTGTATACATTGACAACATCAAGGTGATTGTAGTTTGTTTAATATGTTTTCATTGACCAGGTCAAGGATAATGAGGTTTGAATTGAAAATATAGGATAAGGTATGGATGTTAGATATTTTCACACCAAAATACATCGTGTATTGGATATGGATATTCAAGGACTAGGAACTGAACTAGAAGGTGTTGCAGTAAATCTAGAAGATGACATTGAAGACCAACTGAGGGGGGATAATATTGTAAGTCTAGTAACTAGTTGCAATCATGTTTTTAATATTTTTGGCATTTATAACTAGATACTTTTCACTTTATGAAGAGATCCCATATAATTCTAGAGTTGATGATGTTGAGGCCCTAATATGTAAAGCATGAGAGATATTTGATACATGTTGTGTAGTGGACAAAAGTATAGAAACTATGGAATTATTTAAAAATTGTATGGAATAGATTTACAACAAGGTGCAGATTAGGGTGATATCAAATTCACAATATCTAATGCCTCATCTATTCCAAAAAGTGTAGGATAGGCATGCGACTTCCACCTATAGATAGAGAGACTTCATAGAAAATATGTATAGATGCAGATATCAGAGCATGTCATAGGAGACCACACTTTCAACCCCAACTCATAACAATTAAAAATTACAAGTATGAGATGATGAGCTTAGTAAGATAATGAAGTGAGATAGGGGTGGACATAATAGAGATAATGCATCCTGATTGTAGTCATTTGTAGGTTTCAATGAAATCACAACAACAATAGATGCATGTAACAATAATAAATGCATGTAATAAAAAATAAATTCCTTTTTTAAATGTGAATAGTTCTCTTAAATTTCCCACATGTTGTAACATATTGCATAAATGTAGAATGACATTTTAACCTACCCTAAGGAATGTGGTGAATCTAGCTATTGTTTTAAACATAAATCAAATTAAGAAATATTGTATAAACAAATGATGTTACTGAAATTATATAAACATAGAATGCAATAGTTTTGAGGTTCATTTGATTTGTTAGTAACTTTAGTGCCTTGTTCATGCTTATAAGAGTCTCTTTAGTCCTTTTTATACAACTAATTCTTACATCAACTACCCTTTGACAACTATTTTTGTGATGGTGGTCATCTTTATCCATTAGTTGTAATATTCTTTTTACCCAAGCTCTCTATAATTCCATCATCTAACCATGTAAATGAAAATAGAGTACATCTTAGGGGACTGGGATGAACTAAGATGATCAAATGCAATAAAATATTACCCATTGGAGAATCATGAAAGAATTTAAGTGATGCCCCAAAATAATAATATAATTGACATCATCACTAAACACTCTTGTGGTAACATAACCATTACCATTATGAGAGTTCTCATACAAATAAAAAAAAACATGTGTCTCATACTAGTATTTGAAATCATAAGTCAGCTACATTAATAAAACAAAAATGTATTTTAAGATCACCAATTTAACCTCGTTCCCATATAGTAGAGTCGATGATTGAGTTAATAAAAATCCTCTAGGGCATGTGAACTATGTGTAGTTATATAAAAGGTGAAAATTGGTAACTTGAGTGTGGATAATGACACTTAACCCACATGTCCCTTCTAGTTGATTTCATGACCCTCATAAGTATCTTTTCACTAAATCCTAGTCATCTATAGCTTTCTATACCTAATCCTAGCTCAGCCATACTTCTCTTTCCATTACAAATCCATCCCCATATGCCCTATCAGCTAAGAACAATAGTGCCAAACTAGGACTATAGCATCGGTGCCACTACTATCTACTTTAAGCACTCTTATCTAAGTCCATTTTTTGCCCCAATGGTCAATTCCTTCTAGTTCCCCATCCTTCTCTTTATCAGCCTAATGCAAGCACAATCAACCCATGACCAATTGATCCTTATAAAATCCCATTCAAAGATCATTCGGAAAGGGTTGGAAATTATCACTAAGCAAATCAGAATACAAGCAAGACTACTCAAGCAATCTTCTTTATTCTTTGCATATAGCTAGCCAATATAATTACAAGCTTATTCAAATCCTTACACCAGTCCCAAGCAAAATCCAACACATCTAATTTAGGATTTTGCATATTCATACACTCTATTTCACTAAGCACATCAAGTGGGAGAACTACATATGGCTTGATCCCTATTCAAAGTATTGGTATGTAGGCAATATGCCCACACAAGGGGTGTGCATACACCTCCAATGAATCTTACACGCACTAACCCCTTCTCTTTCTTGAAATTAGTCAAAATATATTGGAACATAGGGTTTGAAGACAAAATATACCATACAGGGATCTCTACAGACTTTTAGATATCAAAGCTTTGTAGACAGGGTCACATGGACCTAGCAAACAAAACTCAAAAAGGTCAGATCTCTAGGACAATAATAAGAGAGGTAGACTACAACCCTAGTGCCACTGCTTTCCACTTTAGGTTCTCCTATCCAATCACAAAATGAATGTTAGATTCTAATTTTTGATAGTGTCCCAGTCCTGCATAGTGAATTTCAAACCCTATCTCAGTCGTATCATTCAGTTTCTAGCTAATTCTTCTTTTATACCTCTTATTACTATTTTTAGAAAGATCAAAAATACAATTAAATTACATAAATCAATAGCTTAATTACTACATATTTATGTACTGATTTTACTACTCATACCCTTTAACTAAATTAGGAATAATACACTAATATTCCCAAAACTATTAAAACATTTGGTGAACCCGACTCACTTCATTTACACATAAAAACTCTAGAAACCGTAGGGTAAATTTCTTATTGATTTTTTCTATATTTTTATAATTTTTTCCTGAAAAATAAAATAAAAAATTAACATTATATTTTAAAATTTTGTATTAATTTTAAAATAATTTTATTTCAATCCCTAGTTTCCCATACTAGGTCTTAATATTTTCCCAATAATTTCTTAATTTTTTAATACCATATTAAAATCAGAAATGCACCTCAAATTTCAAAACTCAACAGTAATTTTTAGAAATAATTATTTTTTAAAACCCTAGTGGCACATCCTAGGTCCCATTAAATCAAAAAATTTCTAATAAATTTTATTTTTTTTACTTGTATATTTCACTCAAAAATTCACTTTAAATTTCAAAATTTGATAGTAATTTTCAAATTAGCCATCTTTCAAACCCTAGATGCATATATCAGGTCCCATTGCTTCTTTAGGTATCAACCTACACCTAAAATCAGATTTCAAAAATGGATCTCACTTATTTTCAAATATTTCTTGCATTTTTAGCAAATAATAAAGAAACCATACTTGATCCTATCATGTACATAAATAATGAAGTTTATCATATGCTAATACAAAACTTCATTCTTTGATTTTCATAATATGGGATGATATTAAGAAATTCATTCTTAAACATAGTAAGATACCTCTCCTTCAAAGCAAAGTTTACTTGTCTTTAATACAAGGTTTCATCTCTTGCTTTCTATCTCTCATATGGAAATTTTTTCAAGTTTATCATGATAAACGTATTATAAATATAATGACACATGCCAAAGTTTATATTCATTCATGAATAAATTCATGCTTTCTATCCTAGACTTGTCATCTCTCATGTGTAATTTTCTTTATAAACACATTGTTATATAACTTATAACTCCAATTACAAGCATTTTATCCCACATACATAGTTTTTATCTAGAGGATCCATTGCATAAGCTAACAACCACTTGTCATGTTTCAATGTCACATCTTACGTATAAGAAACAGTTTCCTTCTCATCCTTTCCCCTAAGAGTGTGATAGCTACTTTCCATCTAACCAGGTTCATGCTATCACCCCTCCAAAAGGTGAGGCTACCCATACTATTGTTCTTAATGCATGTATTTGGTCTATAGCTTCTTCAAAATGTCTTCAACATATGTGCCTACACGTTCAATTGAAAGTAATTAAGGTTTACACTTGTGAGATTCTAAGTGATCAAATCACCATATGATTAAGTTATTTTCATATTTACAAACATAGAATCAACTATTACATGAAAAAATCACAACATTGGAAAATCATATTATAATACAAAAGTCTCAAAGGTATCCTGGTGCCAATCATGTATATGCACCTTCACCTAGTCAATTGGTTGCATGTAATATTACATATCAAAACAAGAAATCATAACAAATTAACTCTACAACTACTTAATCAAAAATCACTCAAAGATCAAATAAGATTTCAAGTGAGGTACTAAGGGAAACGATTAAATCTAAGTTGATCAAACTACCTCCCCTATATCCAATGAGAAGATCCATATATTATTATGCATATCATAAAATGCATGGGCATCAAACATATTCATGATTTGCATTCAAACAACATATACAACACATAATTGCTAATGAGGACCCTATACAAGGTAAATCAATCAAACAATCCATAGTGACATAGGAACACATTCACAAAGGGTAAAATTCAGAAATAGGACAAAAGTGGTTACCAAAGCATAACTCAAAACAACAAAAAGATCAAAAGTAAAATCAAAGAAATGAACAATACCAAAGGAAGAGGTAAAGCACAAAAAATATGCAAATCTACCTCTCCAAAATGAGGCTCAAATTTCAAAGTAATATGGGTTTGGTCAAAAATATCTACAATAGTTTGATTATCAAGGTCAAGGGTTGGGAAAGCATGCTCAAGGCATCATTATTCCTATTCTATCAATTGATAATGTTTGCCACCAAGGTTTGGAATTTATTGAACATACTAAATAAAATCATTCATAGACATAATTTATCAAAGGAAAAGATCCATTTACAACAAAAGTCAACACTAGCATTCCATTGGTTTAAAATCAAGATCATAATGATGAGTGGAACAATACATTTTTCTATAATTTCTAATATACTGACAATGAATCTGAGTATCTAGAGTCATATTTTTATCCATTCCCTCGTGCTTCACAATCACACATGATTCTTTTGTTTGATAAAAGACAACATGATAGGGAGTCTTCCAAGACTCATCAGTTAGTATCATTTCTTCTTAGTTTCCTTGTATGTAATTATTCAAATTACATTGTACATAGATTCTTATACTTACTTGTACAAGGTTTATCAAAAAATTTGTACATAATTTCCTCATGATTGAGTTTACATAGAAAATATATCAAAAAATCCAAAAACATTTGAATATGTTAAAATACAAAAAATATTTCAACTGTATGCATCATCCATGATTTACATTTTTACTATCATGTTAGACTTACATTTGTTATTATATGTTATTTCTTGTTTATTTATCTACATTACCATGCTTCACTTGATCTCATTTGAGTGTGTGCAATGACTTCCGGCTCCTTGATTGCTTCACTCTACCTAATGAGGGGGCATCCTACTTTTACATTTGAGACACACATTGACATATCTTCCCCCTAGGGGCATCTTCTACATGACTACACCATCTAGGATATGTCGTTCCTACACCACACATTCTAGTTATCATTTTGATGTACATTATTTACTAGCTTACATAGATTACTCTATCAACATTCGCTTGTATATAGCACTTGTGTATTTCTTAGCATATACCTAGTCTTGTACTAACATGTCTTGCATACTTTCACCTCTTTATTTGATGAGTTAGATCTGATTGTACTTTAATTTTCTTCCATGCTTTCATTTTTTTCTTAGTGTATCTTCATGTGATTTCATTTATCAGTTCTAGTTTATCTCCTATATGTGCCTTAGGACATTTACCAATGTCTTTTGCTTCTATTTTTTGTGTGTGCCTTAGGATATTGGCCAATATCCTTTACCTATACTCTTCTATGTGATTATGGATTTCATTCCAACCTTGCTTGTTCCAACTGTATATATATGTGGCATTTGAAAATGCCTTGTATGCTTGCTTTCTAGTTTGAGTGACATGTGCCCATGTCCCTTATTTGTTTGGCCCCTTAGCCATTCTTGTATGCTTCTTGATTTTTTCCTTGTGTGATTTTTGCTTGATTGATTTTCAATTGTTTACAATTCCATGATCCACATCTTTCATTATTTTTTATTTCTTAGATGCCATGATGGACATCATGCTCCATCCCTCCAACTAACAACTACCAACTAACCATACTTTTAGTTTCAGTTTAGTACATTGCACATGCTATTACATTGTTATATCTATCTAGGCATACCTATATTAATCTAACAATATCTCATTAAAAACCATGCTATATATTGAGATATCTTATTGATTATCATTGCTATATCATGTATTTTTGCATCATAACACACTTTTAGGGATATTTCTTCTGAGGGTAGTCATTACAGGGTCTTCATTATGACCCTCAGAAGAGGGGGAAATAAATAGGGATTTTGTCATAGTGATCAAAGCTCCTAATGGTCAAAAAAGTAGTTTTTAGAACAACCAAAATAATAACAAGACATCAAACTAGATAGAATAGACCAAGCATATAATGAAAATGTCAGAACAAATATCAAATTTGGCCCAAGATAATAACACCAATATTAGACTACAAAACTAGTGCCACTAGTGTCCACTTTTGGTGATCTTATCTAAATAGTAGAAAAACTAGCCTTTATAAAAGTAGACAAAAAAAGTAGTTTCAGCCATAGTTTATGCACAGTCAAACCAACTCAGAATCAATAGTTTTTATTACACTTTTTCTTAGAAAATATAGATATAGGGTACATCATGTGTGACATGATGGATCTCACTTCTAGTTTTAGATATGACAGTTGGTATAATTTATAGATCAAAATCCATATTCTAGACACTAGATTTTGAGGGCAATGTATGCGGCACATTTCTTTTCTTTTCTTTTATTTTTGAGTTCAGTATTATCCAAGCATTGTCAATAGTTGTGTGCCTTATTCCATCTACAAGTAGTTGGCATAATTTTTGAGTTGGATTTCATATGAGCCTAACTTCCATATTTTGGACTGGCTTTCATATAAGCCTAGTGCACCAGTCTTAGAGTGGCTTTCATACAAGCCTAATCTCCATCTTTCATAGTGGCCAAAAGTGGCCTAGTTTCTAGCATACATTTGACTATCCATGCCATCATTATCAGATTATAGAGAATTCATGGATTTTAAGAGCCATCTCATATGACATACATTTCATACCGATATTTGTTCATAGCTCCACTTCACATGGTAATGATGGAGCCAAAGGACTAGCTAGCCTTTGTATTCTTGAGCCACCTACTCAAAAGTATTGGACACATAGCCAAACATCAATTAACACATGCATGATCACCTAGCTTCACTTTGTGGGTGATAATAGAGTCAAAGAGATAGACTTTTCATTCTTGAGCCACTCTTAGGCAATTGAACACTCAACTCCATTTGTGATATTACTCTTGGTTTATCACTTATCCAACATCACTCAACATCGCCTAATATTACTTAGCAACATAATAGGTATTATATTGATTCACATACTCGGTGACATGTATTAATTCATTTCTCTTCCTCTATTTCTTTCCTAGATTTATACGTTCTTATTTTAGACATAGTGTATCTAGTAAGAACTGATTGACTCTTCATTTTTTTTTGAAAATTTATACTTCCCAACATTCTCCCTCTATGCACACCCAACATCAAATAGCTTCATGAGTTTCACCCTTGTAGGTAATTTCAAGTATGCTTTCTATTTTTTTTATCCTAGTATTATGCTTTCTTACATCACTAGAATAAAGGGGGGGGGCAAATGTATTCATATAAAATGTAAAAATTGGTAACTTGAGTGTGGGTAATGACACCCAACCCATAGGTACCTCTTACTTGATTTTATGACCCTCATAAGCATCTTTTCACTAATTTCCATTCATCCATATCCTTCCAAACCTAATCCTGACTCAACCAAACTACTATTTCCATGATAAATCCATCCCCTAAAGTCTATTTAGCTAAAGACAATAGTGCCACACTAGTACTATAACACTAGTGCCACTACCGTCCACTTTTGGTACTCCTATCCAAGTGAATTTTTTGACCCAATAGTCAGCTCTAGTTGGTTCCCCATCCTTCTCCTCATCAACTTAATGTGAGCACACTCAACCCATGACCAATAAATCTTTATAAAATCCCATTAAAATATCATTTGAAAAGGGTTGGAAATTATCACTAATTAAGTAATAATAAAATCAAGAATAATCAAATTAATCTTACCTATTCTCTGCATACAGTCAACTAATAAACTTACACGCTTATTCAAATCCTTAGATTGGTCCCTAGCCAACTCAAGCACTTCCAATCTAGCATTTTACATATTCATACATTATTTTACATATGGATTGATCCCTCTTCAAAGAATTGGTATGTAGGCAAAGTGTCAACACAAGGGGTGTGGATACATATTTAGTGAATCTCACACACACTAACCCCTCCCCCCTCCCTACCCCCACCCCCTCTTTCTTGAAATTGGTCAAAGTACAATGCAACATAAGGTTTGAAGACAAAATTTGCTATACAGAGAGCTCTACAGACTTTTATCTATCAAAACTTTGTAGACATGGTCACACGGAATTGATGAACAAACCCCAAAAATCTTAGATCTAGGAAAATAAAGACAAAAGTGGACTACAACATCAGTACCACTCCTATCCAGTTTTGATGCTCCTATCCAATAATAAAATGAATGCCATATTTTGATTTATATTAGTGTCCCAGTCTTGTATAATGAATTTTAGACCTTGTCTCAGCTATATTAGTCAGTTTCTAGCTAAGTCTTCTTTTCTACCTCTTATTACTATTTTTAGAAAGATTAAAAATACAATTAAATTATATGAATTAGTAACTTAATTATTGCATATTTATTTATTAATTTTACTACTTAGACCCTTTAACTAAATTAGGAATAATACACCAATATTCCCAAAATTGTTAAATCACTATGTTAATAGATACTCTCCTCCTCTCTTCATCACATTTTACCATGTTGGATATAACCCAAATGCACCTTAGATATGTAACAATATTTAAATTTGTTGGATATGGATATTACAAAATTTGAATTGTATCCTACAAATATTTAAGAAAAATTTAAAAAATGTATATATAAAAAATAAACCACTCATTGATTATGAAGAGGCAAATCACCTTTTCTCTTAACACACACTAGTCTTCATTGGATTTTTTTTTGGATAGAATTCTAGCATTATGTTGGTTATTTTTAAGGGATTCAGAAGGTTTCTAAAGCCAATCCTTTGCCATGAAAAATCTCTTTTATTATGGATTGTTCCAATAGGATATCTACTCAAGATGACAAAATAAAAAACACCAATTTGGTCCTCACATATACTTACACGTAAAGCATATAATTGAGTGAAATGTTTGTCTTTGAAGGTTCCATCTTCTCATAATATTTCCTTGGTTCTTGGGTTAGTTTTCTTCTTCTTCTTCATATACCTATCCCTTATACATTTTAGATACACTTCTTCGACTCAATAGGCATCTATAATTTCACTAGCATCTGGTCCTGACTCACTTCTTAACACTAGTCTCTCCTTACCATTCAATTCTCTCTACTAGCTCTCCATTATGCATATCTCATAGGTTTCAAACATCAATATTTTAGGTAACTCTTAGGAATATGTCTTATTATCATGAACGATCTCATATTACCCTATTTAACCTATCTTGGATCTTTTTAGGTTTTCCATCCTAACTCATCATTCCATATTATATCCCAAGTTCACAAAGATTACACAAGTTTTGTATCCTTTTTTGGACAAACCTCTTTGCTTGAGATACTCCAAAACTCACTTTCTTGTGTATGTTTGACTATCTATGTAAAATACAGTACACATTGTTATGAGAGGATTTCCACATTAAAATATCATTCAAATGTATTCAAAACCCTACTTGAGTTATAACATAAGTTTAAGACCTTTTATATATATTGTAACTCATACTACATGTGACTCATTCACCTCCAATAATCCCTTACACCTTATTTTGTCTATTGAGTGTGCATAACATTATGACGTATAGGTATGTAACTACCACATAGATCATTTGATTCCTTTCAAACCTATTATAATGCATCTAATGGGTTCATAATTTTTTTTGTGATTTGAATCATCTCCTCCAATCATCCATTCAATGTTCACCTGGCCAAGACAAGAATTGAAGCTTTATCTTCCTCATAATGGGACTATGCCCTCAAGACAAAGTACACCCTATTATAGGTGTTTCAACATAATTTTATTCAAATCATATCCTATATAATTTTAAGGCTTTACCATACATTCCTATGTATTCCATCATAGCAAATATTCATTATGATGATGCTCATTCTTTCCTCCAATTCTATTCTCCATGTTGAAACGTTTCTCCCTTATCTAGGACTATGCTCAAGGTCCTTTGATTGTAAAAATATATGTCCTATATAGTTTGACATTCCACCATTTTATTAGGGATTCCATTCACCCAAGTATATCTTTATTAGCATCTAAACCTGTTCACCCAAGTTTCCTTTCTCATAGA
The DNA here is from genome assembly GCA_037957365.1 of Torreya grandis. Lineage (NCBI taxonomy): Eukaryota > Viridiplantae > Streptophyta > Pinopsida > Cupressales > Taxaceae > Torreya > Torreya grandis. Next base: position 216,182 of record JARHVA010008870.1, on the reverse strand, counting down.
TTTCTTGCATTTGGAATCATCTTACTCAATTACTCATGGATAACAATGATCTTCATAATGAATTTTACTTTTTTATTTAAATTAAAATAGTATGTCCAAAGATTTATTTATTGAATATAATAACAATATTAACACCCCTGTAGATGCACAAAAATAGTCATACAAAAACAACCCACCAAAGGGAAACTATGTAAACATGGTAAAGGTTGGGTATGACTGTGTCAAATGTTTCAAAGAATCCAATATTCATTTATGAGGTTATGATCACTTTCTAAAATTTAATCTCAATATCTTAATTTATTCTAAATTTTGATAAGACACACAAAAAGAAACAATGTCTTTATCCCTTCTCACACTCATGTATTCATTTTTTCTTGAAACATGCAACAAGGTGCTAATATGTGTAGATAGGGTTCCTTTGTTGAAGATGGATGTATATTATCACTTTCCAATTACCTTATATATAAATAATGCTAATCTACTCCTTAAATGACAAATCTTAGTTTATACTTCATTCCTTTCATCCAAAACATTCACCACTTTGTGATAAATAATCTTCCACTTTTAAATGGATTGTCATAAGTGAAACAAGGTATAAAGATAGAGTTAACTCTTATTGATAACTTATAATGAAGGTAGAGAATAATGTTCCTTTACTGACTCATAATTTTTGTTTTAGATTACAAACTTTTCCTCTCTGTTTCATAAGTTCACATTCCATGCTTAGTTTGCCCTCCAAAGTCCTATCTATCTATCGGAATCAAGACCATTTCATAGATTGTTTGTTTTAGCTTATAAACCTTTCCTTAAATTAGATTAGCATTCCTTGTGAGTTCAAAAAAATTATTTCAGATCATTTTTAGTCCTTATTCAACTTTTATTGGTTATAACTCACACACTATTTGCTTCTTAGGCAACCTTATCCTTGACTTTGACTTTGACTTGTCCTTGATTACCCTTGCATCACACTAGTTCTTCCACTTTTACACTATTATTGTTGGTATAGTTCCTCAATTTATTATCATTGGGATTATTTAGATCTTATTGACATTATTATTCCTATTACATGACCCCAAACTTGCATTCCATAGATCATAACATTCATTTTCTTAAAATACTTAGTCTTATACCTTCACTTTGAATTTAACTAGGTCACCACCTTATAGCTTGCAATGGTAAAATCTTGGTTGGGATTAAAGGAATAAATATTTGGTTTTAGATAGTATTTAATGATCTTATCATACTTTCCTCAGTCAATTTTATGGTCTTAATCTCTTTGTTCAACTCCCTTTTGTATCTCAAGTAACATTGTTCCTTTATTGCTTATAGCGTATTCCTAAGCAAATGATCCTTGGTTTCATCAATACAAGAACATTTACCTAGATGTCATTTAATTTTTTATATCTATTTACACCCCTTGAGATGTGGTTAAATATTCATCTTTAAACTCCATTCCTTTCTATCACTTCCTTTATAACACACCAATTTTCAAGGCCTAATTAGGCATTTTCCAAACTCTTTACTGTAAATACCATACTTTTCCATAATTTTTCAGTCAAAAATAAACTACATAATTCCAATAATATCATCTATTTAAATATTCCAAAGATCTATCTTTTTTGGATGGTTGCATCTCTCAAAAATACTAAATCCCTAATTTAGGGTTTATTAGGCTTGCACAGACCTGTGGGCTTGTAAAATTCGTTTTCTTGAGAAATAGGTCATTTAAAAGGATAAAATAAAAATTTTAAACTTTTTTTACACCTTTTTAATCTTTTACATTTGGTTTGAGCCTCTAAATTTTTCTTTACCACGTTAAATATCAACTTTCTTAGTTGACTGGGCATATTTGTGGACTATGCATAACAGGGTTAGTGCACCAATACATTAAAATGACCCTTGATTATTTACAATATTCACACCTTATTATTCATATTTCAAGTAAAAAAAATTATTAGAAACCATGATTTCACTTCTATATGAGATAATTTAACCTTCACACATTAATTATGCTCCACTTTGTAACTTGTAGGTCTTCTAACAACAATAGGGTTATGTATTCACGTGTAAAGTGTTTCACAATGATTATATAGGATTTTAAACCTATATTTATGATAGGGATACTTAACCATACCACTCATTCATTAACTTAATTGACATGACAAAGAAATAAGTCTTATTCCTCTATACAAGATGACTATCAACCCAAACAGGGCTCTCACTGACCCTTTTCTCTATTGTATATTTTACTTGGAAGTCATTACTTATTTTTAATCACTTGGTTTAATTAGAAAAACATTTCAATAATTAACTATGGTTTCAATAGCTTCATAGTATATCCACAAGAAACAAGTAACCCTTTCTTTCTTGATAGACACAAAGCATGACATAAGGTAGAATACCACATTTTATCTTCCAAAAGAGTTATTTGAATCCTTCAACCTATTATAAGTCATATCAAGGACATTTTATGATTTAAGAATAGTGTTATTATGTTACTCAATACATTTTGACTATCAACACTAAATAACACAACTTATTTGACAAATCAGTCCCTCACTAGGTAGTTAACAAAACTCTCTAATGTTGACTTGTTTCTCAACTATGATACATTTTTAGTGCCATAAATAACATATAAAAGGTTCTCGGGACCAGTTATAGACCCAAGGATATTATTCAAACATTCTCTATGTACTCACCTCCACCAAATGCAAGTGGTTCTCTCCCAATGAGACTATTAGCTTCTTCTCAAATTTTTGTCTATGATAGGACTTGTCACTTTGAAACTTGTATTATTTGCACTCAAAACTATAAAAAATAGATTATAAACTTGAATTTGGATTCATGGATCCCTTAATATAATTATTAATCAATTTAAAGAAATATTAAATAGAGAAGGGGATAACAAAACTAATACAACTTTCATGTTTCAATAGATTATCTTCTCTTTATTCAATGGTTCAGTAAAATGATTAACTTATTTTGTGAATTATTTTTGGAAAATATCACTAATTATTTTTTGTAATTGTTTTTTAGGTGGAATTAACACTAAATTGGGATTTTTGTAGAAATTTGAGAAGAATTCCATAAATTTATATGGAAGAAATAAAATGTACTATATCATCTCAATTTAGAACAAAAAACATTGCACAAAATCTCATGTGTGGTTATCGAGGCCATCAACTGGAAGAGGCTTGGTACCATAACAAATCTCAAGAAGCCTGATGGATTGAATTGGGTGAATTTTCTCCCACACTATAACATGGTGTATCCTGCCTATCACATTATGATGGTGAGCTATGAGTACACGACATTCATAGACAAGACAGATAATGATTTCTACATACAATGGTCATATGAATGGCCACAAAATGATGCCATTTTGCTTGTGTGTGGGGTACTCTTGGTGCTATTCTAGTGTATGTGAGGACCTTCTTGGAGAAGCTCTTGCCAAAAAAGGTGTCTAATTATCTAGATGTGTATGTGCATCAAAATCAAGTATGAAATATTTTCATTGGTGCTAAATTACCATTTAGAGTGCATTTCAAACTATACAATGTTCAAAATAACATATTTAAAGCCTCAAGTCTTTGTCTAGTGTAACCATATGTAGCATCGTGGATGAGATACATACTCTTCCACAACACAACCTTTCTTATTATACAATTGGTCTGATGTATTTCAAGAACAAAACTATTATTTTTTACACACATGTTCTAGAGGATGAAAATAATGATGAATATGATCCAATGGATGAAAGTGATGGTTCTAAAAGTCAATAGAGTAGTTTTATAAAAATATGTTTCAATATTGATAAATAATTTAATTTAATGGTAAAGAAATTACATATTTGTGTATTACATATTTATTGTTATTCTTGATGTTGATGTTAGTTGTTGTTCTTAATGTTAGTTTTTTTCCTGATGTTGATGTTAGTTCTTGATGTTGATGTTTCAATATTGATGTAGATAATAAGCTACTTATCTCACACTTTGCATTGTTCTTGATTGAATTTCTTTGCAAAATTTCACTTATTCATTGCTCATTATGTGGTTTATGGTTCTTCAACATATCTTTAGGTTCAAGGTATTTAAAGATGATATTTGACTATGATTTTAGGACCCAAGGGCATTCAAATTTAATATTACTCTCTTCATGTAGGGTTTTAATGGGATTTTCAAGCTTCATAAGGTCTATATGGTTACAAAACACCTCTTCAATCCATTATATTCCCACACTTGAGCCTCCATTCTACTTTTCTATGAAGAAATTTTCATCACTATACATTTAGGCTCTATCTCAAGGTTTTAAATTCACACAAATGTTTACAAACACTATAAAACATTGCAAAGCCTTTGAATAAAATACTTATTCCTTTATAAATGTTGGATTCCATTTCTTAATCTTATTTTCCACTACACTATCCATGGTATTGCCTCTTTTGTGCACATAATCTTGATTTAATAAATCTAAAAGTGACTTCTTGAAATTTTTCTATTCATGGTTTTCAAAATATCATTGGTTTCTTAAGCCTATGAAGACTCTCCATGCTTGGTTCCAATATCAAAAAGATTTTTGAAACACTTGATCTTGACTAGAATGCTCCTATTCTCCTCTTGATAACTTCCTGGACTCCTCTATTTGTACAATGACCAATTACAGGTTTGTAAGTGTTCTCCTTAAGTTTTATATATTCGAAAGGATTTACCAACTTTGTCTAAAGGTGATAGGTCCACATACACTTTGTTACATATTTAAAAATTATTCCCAACTCCTTTGATAATTTAGTTAACCTCTTTTACTATAATTTGTAAACTCACAACCTGAGTATGATCTTTCTAAAAGGAATTTGTCATCTTGAAACTAGTTAACATAAAAATTAACAATAGGAATGGTCTCACATACATTTAATAACATAAAAAAAATGACTCACCAAATTCAAACTAAATTTTAGAAAATAATGCACTGTGAAACTTTTCTCCTTGAGGAAATAATAAGCTGTCAATCTTCATTTCTATGCACAAAAAATAGGGTTGTAGACCTATTGTTATAAATTGAAGTCACCATTAATTTGTATTGGGTCTTGATCCCTTCTTTTCTTGAGTACACAAAAAAAAATGATCACAAAATCAAAATTGAATTATTTTTGAAACAAATGAAACTACCTAAAGTACTTGTCAGTAGCCATTTGCAACACATTTAGCACCTTGACACAAGTTTCAAGGTTGATTGTCAACATAAGTGACCTATGCATATGTGTAAATGTGTCTATGATGTAATTTTTATGATTTACAAATCATTTGATGTTAGTTGATGTTGATGGTAACTAATATTTGTTTATGATGTTATTTGATGTAATGAATAAAGAAGGAATTTAGCCATGTAAATTGATGTTATTGAACTATATTGAGTGGTTGTGAGTCATGTATATTACCCATGAAAGACCTTGAGGCTATGTATTTGTTCCTTTTATGTAGAGTTTCAGGTTTTTGAATGATTGGTGGAGACAAATTTTTTAGGGCTATAGGTTAAACTCGTAAAAGGAAGATATTGGAATGTTTGGTTACATATCAAAGTTGGAGTTTAGTGTGGTAAAAATAATTGTATAGGTTGAGAAAGTACAAACCTTCAAAGAGTTGTGATAATATAAGTAATAAGGTGAGACTAAGAGTAAAATGGACCATTTAATCCTTAAGGCCCTATAGATTGGTATCTCCATCATAGAATGAGGTAATCCTTAAACTTTAAGACATCAATCAGCTATGTGATGAGATGATGATTGAGAGATTAATGTGTGGTTCATGTAGAGGGGAAGATTTGTTATTTTAATACAAGAGAGTTAGTGATGTTCTATTCATAGTTCACAAATTGATCAACTCCATTACACAGTCCATAACTCATATTTTGGTAGATGTTGGAATGGATATACATTAAGAGAGAGGTAAGTTCATTATGATAGCAAGTTGTTTATTTTAATGACCAAGATAAAATATCGTAATGAATTTTTTTGAAAGCAATAAACCCTAAAATGGAAGTTGACAATATATAGGCCTTGTTTCTATACTTGTATTATTGTTTCATGATTGTAAGGACTGATCTTTGAGAGAATCCATATGATCAATGATCTCTTGGCTTGTAAAACGTGTTAGTAAGTTCATTATGGAGGTTTGACATATTTTATT
>JARHVA010008870.1:172500-205000 GCA_037957365.1 Torreya grandis | reverse complement strand
AAAAAAATAATACAACTCAAATTCACATTTAGGTACAATAGCTGAAAATGCATACCATTTGTTCGGTATGTACATAAATTTCTTTGAGGCAATCATCTAATTCCCACTCATCCATCTTAAATTTATAAAAGTTAACATTAATAGTATTTGTTGCCAACAAACAACAACTTGCATTCAAACAATTCAAAAATATGCTTTAAAACACTAACCCTTACAATAAAGGTCGTAACGAGAGTACGATGGTGTGATGACAGCCAGGGTAATCTGACTAATTGGCAATGTAATTAGGCCAATCACTATTCATGAAATTGACGCCCTATATTGAGAGTATATATTATGAGCCTTCAACAAGGAAATGTACATATGAGAAGGCATTAAATTTTTTGTAGATAGTGTAACATTCTAAAGCAGAGATTGTCTTTTCACATTATGAAAGTGTAACATACCAATTAATTTGGAAACAATCTATAAAATATGGCAACACCTCATGTCGTGATTCAAGGACAAGCTACACGAAAATTTGTATGTAGTAGATGAGATAGAATAAATGTAATGGATACATTACATTTTGAAAACATTAAAATAATCAAAACATGCCTATTGTAAATTTCAAAGGTTAGCAATAATATTTATGAAGCCTATAATATCATGTCTATTGATATTATATGCAAAAAATAATAATTTTAGTTACAGATTCTATAAAATACATTGATTGTAATATTTAATAAGCTCACTGAACATTCTTAATGAAGAAGTCAACAATAGTAAGTACACATTGCATAGTACAATGGGAGTACTATAAACAAAAACATGGATTCAAACTCTTATTTTGTGAAAGTCTGCAAAAACACATGAAATATGATAAGAATAACACATTTAATGCACTTAAAAGAACACATACATAATGACCCATTCATATAGAATAGAGTACATTTAGGCACTTGCAAGCATTATTACACAGGAAATGGTGAATAAACACATAAGAATTAAATACAGATCTCAAGAAATTAAAGCTTGGAAAATACCAAAGAGGCTCTTAAGCACTCTACAATGGAAGTACAACAAACATGGATTCACACACTCCTACTTTGTGGAAGTCTACACAAAAACATGAAATATGATAAGAGTAACACTTTCAATGTACTTAAAAGTAGACGTACATGATGACCCCATCACAAAGAATAGAGTACATTTAGGAACTTGCATGCATGCATACACGTGAAATGGTGAATACAAACACATGAATTCAAAATAGAGGTGAAGATATTAAAGTTTGTAAAATACTAGAGAGGCTCCTATACACCTTATTCTACCCTATTAAACATCTCTCTTCTTCTAAATTCATAGTGCATATGACCTTGCATATAAGAACTTGTCCTTATGTATAAAAAATACTTATTAACAAAGACAAAATCATGGGTGATCTTAACTTTATGTATAATAGGCATATACCAAAGAGAAATAGGGCCTAAAAAATAGTAGGTATGAGTAAAATTCAAGAAAAATGTCCTTTTAAAGGAATTATTAAAATCTTCATTGCTTTTCTTTGCATTTTCATCTAAATAATTTATGCAAATGAGGCTTATGAACACACTATGAATGTGCTTATCTGAAGCATTTTCCTTTTTTCCCCATACCTATTAGTGATTCTTATGTTTTGAATTTTGTCTATGTTAATAAGTTATGGATTTGATTTTTTTCACATTTATAAAAAACTATTGGATTTATTTCCTTGTTCAGCTTATTCAATGACCACTTTCCCTTTTGTGATCACAAATATGAACGAATATGTCCTAAATAAGTTAGGGATTTGGTTTTATGCAGGATCATATGCACTATCGTTTTAAAAAGGTAACATTGAGATTTGCTTTCTTTTGTCCTTTAAAATGACCGTCTATTAAAATATATTATGTGTTTGAACAATACAACTCTATATCCTTTGTAAAAAAGGATAGAGTATGTATTTTTTTATGAAAAAAAACAACTTGTAAACTACGTGGAAAATTAAGAATACTGGTTTTAAACACAGTGTACAATCATGTAAACCACTATGTGTTAAGACATAGTCTATAGAGAAGCAAGGGTAACCTTGAATAGGGGCATACGGAACCCTCAGGTGGAATGAAATGGTCACTTGACTCTATGAAAATGATAAAAACTTCCACAATTTAACTCGATGTTTGACTAAACATCGACTCTTTCTCTCTTTTTTGGATCTCCTCTACTTGAGCTATCTCCCTCCACCTTAGATCCAACAGTGAGCGAATGAAGGACATGAATTTGAACTTTAGGTTTGACATTACATGGTTAATAGTAAATCATAGGAGATTAAGGCAAAGCTAAGAAAACATGATTATGTGTGTGTCAGGGCATGATAATCCGACATTACCATGTCATGATTTGCATGCCATGCTGGGTCATGCCACATGACAAGTTCAATGACACCTGTGCAATCACGGTTTGCAGTTGGATCCCAGGTTATGGATTTTGTGTTTGTGGGAACTTCTTTATTTTTTTTTATTGTGTCTACAAATGGCTATTTATAAAAGGATCCAATCCTGAATTGATTTGAAGCTTCTCTTATGGGCATAAACTTTCATTTCCCTTTACCGAGGATAAATTAGCGGCATGGCTTTAATTTTTATATTTAATAGATATTAAGGTTAGCAGTGCGGCATGTAAATCTGGAAATACTAATGTTAATGGTGACAATTCTTTTATTATTTTTAGATTTTTTAATTTGTATAAGGCCACATCATTAAGCGAATGCAAAATTTTTACTTTTTATGATTGGTTCTTTGGGTGTTCTTTGAAGTTTCACTGATTTGGGTGTTGGACAATTCTATATATACATGTTTGGGACCCCCTTTAATTACAATCTAAAGCTTCATTGGTAAGTTTAATTTTATTGATGCCCTTGTGTGGGTTTAGTATTTTAAGCTAGAATATTCTCCCTTTCTTTGCAGCCTAAACCTATTTACACAAGTTGGATTTTAGTTTTTATTGATGTCCTAATGCAAACGTTGGACGTTAAGATAAAATTTAAGTCTTTTTAGAGTGTATTTATTTTTATTTCTCTTCAGCATTAATTCTTAGGTGGGTTTTGTATTGTGTCAATTTGGTGTTTAGGTCATGTTGATCTTTAATGTGGGTGAAGTATTTTAAGTTAATTTTTTTCTAGTTATTTAATGATTATTTGTTTTAATTTCTTAGGGATCTCAATTTTTAAGTGTGTTTTTCATTATGTCAATTTGTTTAGTATTTTTTATAGTGCATCTTTATCTATCAAGTAAGAGTGTTATATTCCTTATTTATATCATCAAGGTTGTTTTAGTGAGTAAGAGTGCTTCTGTTTTATTACTCAATTCTTATCATCATATCTGCTTTATGGTTTAGTAAATTTATATTAGTGGGTCATAAATTGGATTTGATCTTTGTTTATTGGTAAGCTATATGGTAAATTGGGATTGCTCGCAGTTTCTTAGCTTTCACATTTAAATAAAGGATAATGGCACAATATTACTTGAGGGATGAAAGAGAACCACCACATAGAGAAAATGGAATCGATGGATGCATGGATGAGGTTTCTCTTCCTGCAACAAAACATCTACTTCGAGAAAATGATATCGATAAATGCAAAAATAAGGCTTCTAATTCTTAACAGTCTCTGAAGATGACAAGCTTATTGAATATGATGCCCTTATATTGGATTGGTTTCTTGACATCCTAAAGGACTTATATGGTGAATATATCAAAGATAAAGTATGTAAATTATTCCTAGCTTCTTTCCTGATGTGTTTATTTCTCTTATGTTTTCCACTACATTTTATTCTTGCTTTTACTTTTTTGAGATGCACAAGGTATTACCTTTTATGCTTTTCGTATATATACTTTTCTTTTCTTTTTTCTTTTTGCAACTTTTAGCTTTAATATCTAAAGTAAATTAAATTAAATTTCTTATTGAAAACATTATTTATTTTTCATGCTGAAATCAAGTGTTTGTTTTTCTACCTCCTTTGGTATTGTGTTTTAATCAATTCCTCTACATCTAGTTTGGTATTGAAGGTTATAATATTTGGAAAATAGGAGGTAGTCTAAGTTTGAACGATACATTTCGAGGCAAATAATTGAGTTGGGTCTAAAACTTATCGATATATTTTTTATTTTATGCTTGAATTAAATACTTTTATTCTTGATCTAGTATTAAAAGTTATAAAATTTAGGTTAAAATTCAATGGGTAATATAAAGTTCTACAATACATTTCTAGGCAAATAATTTAATTTAATAGGGTAATAAACTCATGAATATCCTCTGTAATTTTGCTTAAATCAAATGCTTTGACATTTGGTTTGGTATTGAATCCTAAAAAATTTAACCTATTAAGGTTGCAAAATAGTGGATAGCCTAAGCTCTACAATACATTTCTACACAATGATGTAGTTCTCACTAGTCAGTCCTAAAATTACAATTGACCTTTGTATTTAATGCTTAAATAAAATTCTTTGAAAAATTTAGGGCATCACACATATTTATTGAGAGAAATATAGCACAAGAATGGTTTTCAATGGCACCAATGGATGCATAGATGAGGTTTCTGGTTCCTGGCCCCAAACATCTACTTAGAGAAAATGACATTGATGCAAGAAAAAATGAAGTTTCTGGTTCCAAGCAAAGTATCTGAAGATGACAAGCTCATTGGAAATGATGCCCTTTTCTTGGATCGGTTTCTTGACATCCTACATTACATTGATGGGGAAGAGATCAAGGAGAAAGTATGGAAATTATTCCTAGCTTCCTGTCTTATGTGTTTATTTCATTTGAGTTTTCAGCTACATTTTATTCTTGTTTCTAATTTTTTGAGATGCACAAGGTATTATTTTTTATGTTTTTCATATTTTTGTAATTTTTTTGATTACTTGTAAATTTAATATCTAAATTAAATTAAATTTCTTATTATAAATTGTTTTTATTTTTTAACTAGAAATCAAGTGTTTATTTTTCCACCTCGTCTGGTATTGTGATTTAATCAATTCCTTTACATCTGGTTTGGTATTGAAGGTTACAACATTTACAAAATAGTTAGGGACCTGAGTTTGTACGATACATTTCGAGGCAAATAATTTAGTTGGGTCTGAAACATATCGATAACTTTTTATTTTATACTTGAATTAATACTTGAATTCTTGATCTAGTATTGAAGGTTGTAAAATTTAAGTTGATATTTAATGTGTAATGTAGATTTCTCCCATACATTTCTGGGCAAGTAATTTAATCGGTAGTGAACTCATGAATAGACAATGTAATTTTACTTATATCAAATGCTTTGACATCTGATTTGGTATTGAATCCTATAAAATTTAACATATTAAGGTTGTAAAAGAGTGGATAGCCTAAGTTCTAGCATACGTTTTTGCACAGTGACGTAGTTGTCACCTGTAAGGTTATAAAATTACAATTGACCTTTGTATTTTATACTTGAATCGAATGCTTTGATAGTTTTGGGGCATCACACGTCTTTCTTGAAGAAAATATTGTGCAAGAATGGTTTTCAACATAGATACCAACTCATTACACTTTTTACCCTCTTCTTCCCCTTTCTTCATCTGCTTCTTTATTTCCTCAGTGTATTTCCTATTAGTTGTTCATATTCCTGCAGGATTTTCACCGTGCATGATTACCAATCTTGAAAACATTTTTTTATAACTGGAACTTTTTCCCAAAAGAATTTGTGTGGGGGGTTTTCATTTCCATATAGATAGATGAATTCATCATATGTTGCACCAATGAGAAGCTTGCATAGATATTTTCTGGAGAAATAAAACCCTAACGATAACCAACAAACATTGCTAGGTGAAATTGAAAACATCTGAAGCTGCACATAATCTAAAGTTTCTAGTCAAGCTTATCATGAACTTTTTGAAGGACCTTTTGTCAATTTCTTATGGGTATTAAATTTATCTATTAAGTAAAGAAAATGACTCTTCTAATAATCCTCGATCTAAAAATATAGATTTTGATAAATTTTGTGTTAATTTCTATAACCCAGCAACAGAGTAATTCCACAATAAATTCACAGACATAAATTTGATTTATAACGATTAATACAACTGGGTTAATTAACAACTAACAACAGCATAAAAAAAAATAACAATAAGCCAATACAAAAAAAAAAAAAAAACACACACACAGATATACCTAGGAAACCCCAATGCGAGGAAAAACCTACAAATGTTGGATCTTCTATTCAGCCTAACAACAAACTTCTCTTTTGAAAAAATACAATGTATGAGTTTGCTACAACAATCTTACTTTTATAGAGAACATAGCTGCTTTACTTAGCATGCAAGAAAAAGAAGCTTTCCTTAGCATGCAATAAAAAGAAGCTTTCCTTGCTTTCTTTGGCTTTTCTATTTTTACACATAAAATCACACTAGGATTTATCTCATCCTTACAAACTTAGAAACATTCTAGAAACTACTGTTGCTGAAAATCCAAATCGAATTGTTTTAAAGCATATATAATCTTGAGTTGCTTTAAAACAATTCCACATTCCACCTTTCGAGCTACAAAAATCAAAACTCCCTCTTAGCAAGGAAGGTGTTCTGCTCCACACCCAACTTGTCCCTGAAGAATTCAAACTTGCTCTTCATCAAGGCCTTTGTCAGGATATCTACAATTTGTTCATCCGTAGGAATGTAATTGAACTTCACTATCCCCTTCTCCACACAATCTCTAATGAAGTGATACTTTATCTCAATGTGCTTTGACTTGTCATGAAACACTGGATTCTTAGAGAGTTTGATACAACTTTGATTATCACAATAAATGACTATAGGATCCAGCACCTGATTAAAGAGCCTAGCTAGAAGTTTTCAAAGCCAGATAGCCTCACATGTAGCCATACTGGCTGCCATATACTCAGCCTCTGCAGAACTCAGTGCATCTGACTTCTATTTCCTGTTGTACCAAGAGACTTCCCCTGATTCCAAACTGAAACTACACCCTGAAGTGCTCTTTCTATTAGTTGTACTACCTACCCAATTTGCATCAGTAAACGCCTTGATCTCCACTCCATCCTATTGAACATACTTCAGCCCATAATCAACTGTGCCTTGGAGATATCTCAAAACATGCTTCGCAACTATCTAGTGAACACGTTTAGGTTCCACCATAAACTGACTGAGTGAGTTCACTGCAAAACAAATGTCTAGCCTGGTGTTGACCAGATACATAAGAGAGCCTATCAACTGTCTGTATAAATTAGGGTCCACTACCTCTAATCTAGAAGCATCAATCTTCTTCCAGTTGGTCACAAGTGGCGTTGACATAGATTTACAATTTTCCATCCTGAATCGCTTCAAGATATCAATTAATTACTTCCCTTGTCCAAGGAAGATTTCTCCCTCTTTCTGCCACAACTCCAATCCTGTAAAGTAGTGCATCAACCCCAAGTCCATCTCAAAATCTTTTGCAAGATCTCACTTGTAGTGTGATATGAGCTCCTCTGATCCTATGAGAAATAGGTCATCAACATATAACAATAATATGAGAAGTTTACCCTTCACCTGAATATAGTACAGGTTCGAATCTGCCTCACTCTTGATGAAGCCCACACTCTGCAAGTAACTATCAATATGTGAATACCATGCCCTAGGAGCCTGCTTGAGTCCGTACAGTGCTCTTTTCAATCTGCATACATGAGAATCCCTCTCATGTGCTTCAAACCCTTCTGGTTTCTCTATGTAAATCTCTTCCTCAATCACCCCATTGAGGAAGGCCATCTTTACATCCATCTGATGAATCCTCCAACCCATCTGTGTTGCTATAGAATTGATAGCTCTTACGGATGAGTACCTGGCTACTAGAGCGAAAGTCTCATCATAGTCGACTCCTTCCTTCTGTGAAAACCCCTTAGCCACAAACTGAGCTTTGAACTTTTCCACACTACCATCTGCAGCATGCTTAATCTTATACAGCCATCTCGAGCCCACCACAAACTTATCTTCTGGTTTTGGTACTACCTCCCACTCACTGTTCTTCATGATAGAAGAATACTCTTCCACCATGGCATCTCTCCATACTTGGTGCTTGGATGCCTCCTGAAAGTTGGAAGGATCTACTTCAATTAATTCACTCATAAGTGCCACATAATCTGAATAACGTCTGGGAGCCCTTCTTTGTCTGACTGAATCTTGAGGATCACCTACATATTCTTGAGCCTCTCTTAATGTTTGCTCAGCTGCCTTGTTTCTCCTCTTCTCACTAATAGGACTCTGAGGCTGAGGAATTATTTATTCCTCTGTCAGATCATCCTGCTTGTTCTGCTCTCTAGCTTGTGTGACTAAAGTTTGAGGAATTTGTGCTACCTCAACTATGGATGTTTGTTCCTCCTCATTCATCAAGTTACTTGACTTCTGATGAGCCCTCTCTTCCTCAAACTTCACATATCTATGAACCACTATTTTCCTGAGAGCAGGAATATAAACCCGATAAGCCTTAGAAGTTTCACTGTACCCAACAAGGATACCCTTCTCTGCAGTAGGTTCCAACTTGGTTCTCTTCTCATCAGGAATGTGACAATACACAAGACATCAAAAGATGTGAATGTGTCCTAAATTTGGTTTCTTTCTAGTGAATGCCTCTTCTGGAGTCAATTTGCCCAATACTTTGTGAGGGCTCCTATTCTACAAATACACAATTGTGTTGGAAGCTTCTACCCATAAGAACCAAGGAAGATCTTGATCATGAAGCATGGCCTTGGCTGCTCCAATGATAGCTCTATTCTTTCACTCAGCAACCCCATTCTATTGAGGGTTGTATGGAACTATCAACTCTTTCTTGATACCTTCCTAAGCACAAAAATCTTTGAAGGCATTCGAGGTATACTTGCCTCCATTATCAGACCTTAGTATCTTGATCTTCTTCTCAGTTTGGCTCTCCACGAGAGCCTTAAACCCTTTGAACCTACTAAAGACCTCATATTTATTCTTCATACTTGACACCAATCAATTTTGTAGTCTTGGAATCTTTGGGATGAATATAGACTTTTCCCCTCTCAATGGTCACGATGTAACCCTTGTCTTCCAAGGCAGAAACTGAGATTAAATTCTTTGTCAGGCCAGGGACATACAACACATCCTCCACCAACAAAGGTTTGCCAAACTCCCTCTAAAACTTGACGGTGCCAATACCAGTTGCATGGTACTTGGCATTATCTCTGAGCTCAATATAGAAATCGAGCATCTTCTCCTCCAACTTGGTGAAACATTCTTTGACTCCCATCATGTGGCAAGAAGCCCCACTGTCAATATACCATACTCTGTTGGCACTTGAACTTGAGAGACAAGCAATGAGTGAAAACTCATTCTCAAATGTTGATGCAAACTCATCCACCTCTGCTGTAGCAACAAATTGCTTCTTTTGCTTGTCCTTATTTTTCTTATTCAAACATTGACTGGCATAGTGACCCATCTGATGATAACAAAAGCATTTAATCTTGCTCAGATATTTTTTCTTCCCACTCTTGGAAGAAGAACCTTCTGATTGCTCTTTATTGGACTTCTTCTTACCCTTGCTTGCAAGAGCAATATTTTTTTCATCTTGACCCTTCTTTGTCAGATCTCCCTGATGAGCACCTTCACGGATCTCCTCGTAAACAAAATCATCCCAAAGTCTTGCCCAATTAGGTAGCTGATCTCTGCCAACAACTCACTTGACAAACACTTCCCAGTGCTTTGAAAAACCATTCAAGGCTATACGCACCAACTCATCTTCTATAATTATCTATCCAACAACAACAAGCTCATCCCTGACTTGTGTCAGCTTGGACAAGTAAGAGGTCACACTCTTGCCTTTAGACATCTTGGTATTATGCAATTTGTCCTTGAGCATCATCTTACGACTCTGATAGTCGCTCTGATAAAGTTTTGTGAGTGAATCCCACATCTCTTTGGCAGTGTCTTTCCCCGATAAATGAGGAATTAAATGATCTCTTACTCCATCCAGGATAATCCTCTGAGCCTTGGCCTCTTTAACTTCATGTGAATCTAAGGCAACAAGATCATTTGTTGGAGTCACTTCTGTGCTAGCATAGATTCACAGCCTGTTCTCTTTGAGAATAGATGTAATCCGAACCTTCCACTGCAAGAAGTTAGACACACCCTCGAGCCTGTCCTCGTATCGAACGCTGGTTGCCATAGCCACAAAAAGAACTGAGGATGAAAGAACTGATTTTTATTTTTATTTTGAAATCTTCGATACAAATCTTGGCTTCATATTCAGAGTTTAGAGCTCTGATACCATGTTAATTTCTATAACCCAGCAGCAGATTAATTTCACAATAAATTCACAGACATAAATCTAATTTATAATGATTAATACAACTGGGTTAATTAACAACTAATAACAACGGAAACAAAAATAACAAGAAGCCAATACAAAAAAAAATAACACAGATATACCGAGGAAACCCCAATGCGGGGAAAAACCTGCAAATGTTGGATCTTCTATTCAGCCTAACAGAAAACTTCTCTTTTGCAAAAATACAATGTATAAGTTTGATACAACAATCTTACTTTTATAGAGAGCCTAGCTGCTTTACTTAGCATGCAAGAAAAAGAAGCTTTCCTTAGCATGCAAGAAAAAAAAACTTTCCTTGCTTTCTTTGGCTTTTCTATTTTTACACACAAAATCACACTAGGTTTTATCTCATCCTTACAAACTCAGAAACATTCTAGAAACTACTGTTGCTGAAAATCCAACTCGAATTGTTTGAAAGCATATCTAATCTTGAGTTGCTTTAAAACAATTCCACATTCCACCTTTCGAGCTACAAAAATCAACTTTTTGGCTACACAGTGTCAAATACTTATGGCGACGGAGTCGTAAACTTATGGGACAAGATACATCAATTTTTGAGCATGAGAATGGAAGTACGAACCTGGCAGTGCCAATTTTTTTTTGAGCTTAGGTGCTAAAAACTATTTAATTCTATTCTTTTTATTTTTAATGTGTATTTTGTATCTAGTTCTTAGTTTTGCATGGCTTTGTATGTATTTTCATGTCAATGTACTGGAATTGTAACAATTACGTTTTTATTTATGAAAATAAGAACAGTATATTACTATTGTTTTTTAAAATGTTGACTGGCAAATTTATTTTTATTCTTTGGCTTGTCGAGCTATTCCTGAGTTTCAGTAACGCAACTTTGGTAGTAGTGGTGAATGGAAGATGCGTTGATAATTATTTATCCGATTCAAAATCTTCTTCCTTTGCCATATCTACTCTACAATTTTCTTTATGTCATTATAATTTTTATAAAAATAATATCTGATATTCATCCTGTTATTGAATGTTTTTTCAATTATTGAGACTATTTCATTCCTGCGTTAATGAATGTTATATTTACTATCAAATATAACATCCGCTTCCTGCAAAGATTTGGCGCTTTGTATCCGTATTTAATTTGTTTCACAATTATGTAATGGGCCTACATATTGTTTCCTGAAAATTAAATCACCTGCAGAAACCCTTTGACCTTTCCATATAATATTCAAATGAATATTTTTTTGTGTCGAGTAATTGCTTTTTAAAAAAATAAGAGTCACGCAGTGACTAGTCCTGTCTTTGCATTGTTAGTTATTTAAAGAAGTTTTTTTTATAAATTTACAATGTAAGTACAGGGAACAATAAATAATATGCATATAACATAGAGTTATAAAGATGTTAAAGTAAGTGATATAAAAAATTCAAAATATAATATATTTCCAACATTTGACTTTTTTTTATAATATTTGATCACAAAGAGATTATTTTTATAGTTTATGTCATGAAATTAATGACTAATGCATATAACATAGAGATATGAAGATGTTAAAGCGATAGGTTCAAGAGATTTAAGATGTAATTATTTTGATCATTTGACATGTTTTATAATATTTGATTAGAGATAAATTCATGTTGTGTGCCATGTGCAAGTTGTTTATCCTCAAACACTTGACATGTAAAAAAATTATTTCCAATCTCGTATTAAATTTATATTTATAATTGTCGAAAGTGGAGGTAGATTATATCATGTTGTGTGCCATGTGCAAGTTGTTTATTTTCAAACACTTGACATGCAAACAACTATTTCCAATCTCATATTAAATTTGTATTTATAATTGTCGAAAGTGGACGCAGATTATATGCATATAATCTATTCACTCCGTTGTATTGGTTTTTTGAAACAAAAAATAATAAAACATGGAGAAAGTTTTCTACTACTAACTATCGAGATTTTTTGATTTGTAATTACAACTTATTATTAAACTAAATAACCATTTGAATTCACAGGCTCACAAGAAGCAGCAGAAGAGGCTTATGGCATTGCAGCTATTAAATCAAGAAGCTTAAATGTTTTGACAAACTATGACAAGAATAGATATGACATAGAAATCACTATTAATATACCATTCCCCATCTCAAGACTTCTAAAATGCATAAAAAATGGACCTATAATTGGCGAGGTTGCTGCTGTGTCCAAACCTGTTACTGCTGTGTCCAAACACGTTGAAGAACGGCCTTTTATGTGTTATAAAAAACAATATAATTTATTGATGGGATCATATTATCAGAAAAGATGGTCATCTAAGTGGACGAAAGTTAGTAATTTTTAACACTTATGTCATTGTCATTGCGTGCAAAAGTAATTGTTCGGTTTTTTAATTTTTTTTAAAAAAAACGAGGTGATTTGCTCAACTTAAATTCGGTTTTATTTTATCAAAAATAATGTTAAGAAAATAATATTGAGTACATTTTAATTAATAACATTAAAAATTGCATTAAAGTTAGAATAATTTTAAATAGAATCAATAAAATATTTTAAAATTAAAGTGATAAATTTTAGGAAAAAGATTATAAATTTATTAAAAAAAAAAAAAAAACTAAAAAAAAATAATTAAAAAAAGAAACCTATAATTCCCGCCTTCGAAGGGACCAATAAAAGAACGCTGAAATTTTCAAATTAACATAAATAAATGTGCAATGGATTACATAAATCGCAAATACGAAAGGAAGTATATACTTTCTAAGCGTTGTTTAATGAGAGCATTTGCATAAAGCCATGTTACTTCCTAGTCGCGCAATGTTGTAGAGGTGGTGAAGGTTACACATGGCACGTATTATTGAATGGGGAGGAGTACAGATTTATAATAAACATAATTACTCTATATATAATTTAATCATTAAAAAATATAATTAAACTATTAGTAAAATATTTATAAAAAAAAAATTATTTAAAGATGTTATATTTAATTTTTTTCTTAAGATTTTATTAAATGTTATAGATTGTAATATATAATGATGATTTTATATATATATCCATTTGAATTATATTATAATGAAAAAAAATAAAATAATGTTATATCTGGATGTTAGATTTAAGATTAGAATTGAAATAAATAAAAATTGAAACACAATGAATGATGAACACAACAAGATAAATCTGATTTAAACTTTAGAAGTCTGCTCTTATAAATTATACTTGTTATTGAATATATCTATATCTTGAACAATGAGGAATCATTATATATACAAGTGAGAGGAAAGAGACACATCTCTTCAATCTCCCTCTTGGCAAAGAGACACATCACTTCAATCTCCTTGTCGGCCTCCACCAAAAGTTCAAGACGTTGGGCTGGAAGTGGGAGCCCGAAGCTGCTCCTCCAACATCAACATTCCCTCTCAGCTAGGGAGGATACTTCCAGCTAAATAAGACATATCACCTCATCGTGATGTCAACCATAATGGATGACATCCATCATGGCTCTCTTAGAGTGTGGAATCAAGGGATTTCACCTCGAACTTCTCTCACAGAGAAGAACTAGTTATCAAGGGATTTCACCTCAAACTTCTCTCACAAAGAAAAACTAGTTATCAAGGGATTTCACCTCAAATTTCTCTCACAGAGAAGAACTCGTTATCAAGGGATTTCACCTCGAACTTCTCTCACAGAGAAGAACTCGTTATCAAGGGATTTCACCTCAAACTTCTCTCACAGAGAAGAACTCATTATCAAGAGATTTCACTTCGAACTTCTCTCATAGAGAAGTTAATGAGGGATTTCACCTCAAACTTCTCTTACAGAGAAGAACTCGTTATCAAGGGATTTCACCTTGAACTTCTCTCACAGAGAAGAACTCGTTATCAAGGGATTTCACCTTGAACTTCTCTCACAGAGAAGAACTCATTATCAAGGGATTTCACCTCGAAATTCTCTCACAAAGAACTCATTATCAAGGGATTACTGATACTGAGACTCTTTCTCAGTTAATGTTGTATTCTCCACTATACCAAGCTTATCTCAAAAGTACACAAACTTTAACTTGGAGAGAGGCTTGGTGAGAATGTCTGTCATCTACTCATCAGTGCTGATATACCTCAACTCAATAGCTTTCCTCAATAGCATATCTCTGATATAATGGTATTTGATCTCAACATGCTTGGTTCTATCATGAAACACTAGATTGATAGAAATCTTCACACAACTCTGGTTATCACAATGAATGATTGTAGGATCCATTGATTGTTCAAACAATCCTGCAAGGAGCTTACGAAGCCATACTGCTTCTTGAGCTGCCATACAAGCTGCAATCTACTCTACCTCTGCTGTACTCAATGCTACCGATGATTGTTTCCTACTACACCAGGAAATCATAGCAGATCCCAAACTAAAACAACATCCAGAGGTGCTCTTCCGATCAGAGACACATCCTGCTCAATCAGAATCTGTATATCCGTGCAGTTTCAAGTCTACACTAGAAGAATATCTCATGCCATATCCAACTATGCCACGTAAATATCTTAGGATATGCTTCACTCTAACTAGATGTATTTTTCTTGGTTCACACATGAACTGACTAAGTGCATTCACTGCATAGCAAATATCTGGTCTGGTATTAACTAGATACATCAATGAACCAATCATTTGTCTATACATGCTAAGATCCACCTGATCTGAACTAGTTGTAGCCTCTTTTAACTTCAACAAATTTGACTCCATCGGTGTAGACATCGGTTTGCAATTTATCATACCAAATCTCTTCAATATGTCAATAGAATACTTCCCTTGACTTACAATGATCTCATCTGGTTGCTGCCATACTTCTAAACCAAGGAAGTAATGTAAGAGATCAAGATCCTTCATTTCAAATTCTGAAGCTAACTCCTTACATTTGAAAATGAGGTGATCTTCTCCGGTAATAAGAAGATCTTCAACATAGAGAACCAAGATTAATGCATTGCCATCAATTATTTTAAAGTATAGGTTTGAATCAGCATCATTCTTGGAGAAATTCAAGCTCATCAAGTATCAATCAATTCTTTCATACCATGCACGAGGAGCCTGCTTAAAGCCATACAAAGCCTTCTTCAGTTTGCAAACATGAGACTCCTTCCCATGAACCTCAAAACCATCAGGTTGCTCAATATATATGTCTTCCTCTATTACACCATTTATAAATGCTGTCTTCACATCCATTTGGTGTAATTTCCATCCTTTAAATGTTGTAATAGGAATGATGGTTCTGATGGATGTATAATGAGAAACTAGAGCAAAGGTTTCCTCATAATCTACTCCCTCTTTCTGAGAGAATCCTCTAGCCACAAACCTAGCCTTGTAGTTCTCAATGCTTCCATCAGCGACATGCTTGATCTTGAAGAGCCACTTAGAAGAAACAATAGATTTTCCTTCAGGTCTAGGTATGATATCCCAAACATCATTCTTGAGGATGGATTGATACTCTTCAGCCATAACATCTCTCCATACTTGTTGACTAGTAGCTTCCTTAACACTAGAAGGCTCAGAATCAATAATTTGACTCATTAATAACACATAATCTGAGAACTTATGAGGTATCTTTCTTTCTCTAAGAGATCTTCAGGGATCTGTATATTTTCCTGCCTCTTGCATGTTTTCTTGAGTCCATCGAGGCCTTTTTCATACTATAACAATGTCACTAGGTCCATCAGTTGGTTCCAAAGGCTTAATTGAAACATCATCTTCTTTTGAATCCAAAACCTCCCTCTAAATTTCAGGAGTATGGTCAACTTCCATATCCTGAGGAGACTCTTGGTCTTCATTATCTATCTCCATATGAATGATCTTAGATCTTTGGAATGCAACATCCTCTTCAAATGTAACATCCCTACTGATCTCAATCAACTTTTAACTTGGAATGTAAATTCTATAGGCTTTTGAAGTGTCACTATAGCCTACAAATATTCCCTTCTTGCCAGAAGGATTCAACTTAGTCCTTTTATCTTTTGGTATGTGAAAATATATTGGACAACCAAAGATCCTCAAATTACTTACTTCTGGTTTTACCCCTTTGAAAGCTTCTTCGAGAGTCATGTTCTCTAAAATGTGGTGAGGGCTTCTATTTTGAACATAAACAGTTGTCTTAGATGCTTCAGCCCAAAGGAAGATTTGCAGATTTTGGTCATGAATCATAGCTTTGGCAGCTTATATAATAGATCTGTTCTTCCTTTTTGCAACACCATTCTGTTGAGGGTTGTAAAGAACACATAACTCCCTCTTAATGCCCATTTAAATGCAAAAGTTATGGAATTCATCAGAGGTGTACTCCCCTCTATTGTCGGATCTCAAAACTTTGATCCTCTTCCCAGACAAGTTCTCTACTTGAGCTTTAAACTCTTTGAACCTCTCAAGTACTTCTTTAGATTCTTTAGATTTCAAAAAATAAATCCAAGTCTTTCTAGAGTGGTCATCAGTAAAAATAATGTAATACAAGAAACCACTCAAAGAAGCAATAGATATTGGACCACATAAATCAGAATGAATGAGATCTAGAATACATTTAGATCTACTTTCTCTGCTATAAAATGGTCTTTTAGTATTTTTACCCATGGCACAACCTTTGCAGGTACCTTCATGCTCCTAGTTGAATTTTGGAAGACCCATGACCATATTCTCCATGATAGGTAGAGCTCAAAAGTGTAGATGAGCTAATCTTTTATGCCAAAGATCACACAAGCTTGAAGAATCATGTACTAATGCATGAAGTGGATGAGTAGTTAGCCTATAGAGGCTCTCATGTCTAACTCCAATTATTCCAACAATTTTGAAGTTGGAATTCTTCATCCACACAAGAACTTTGCCTTCGAAGAAGGCAACTTGATAACCCTTGTCTTCTAAGGCTGAAATGGAAACTAGATTTTGTTTGATGCCTAGAACATAGAAAATGTCACTTAACCTTAGAGTAATGCCAGATTTTAAGTGGAGACTAGATCTTCTAATCCCTTTCACTGAATAGCTAGCATCATCTCCAATGATAACTTGTTCACAAGAATATCTCTCCATAAAGTTTGATAAATGCTTCTTAAAACCAGTGATGTGTCGAGATACACCACTATCAATCAACCAAGTGTTGGTGTCCATAGGTACATTGCTTGATAATGCCGAATAGAACAAATATTCACATGTTTCCTTATGAGGAGAGGCATCATCACCATCTGCAATTGTGGCTTGTTGCTTAGGCCTGGAGGGACAATATTTGGCAATGTGACCATACTTTTCACACCTAAAGCATTGGATTTTGGAGAGGTCCCTTTTCTTCTTGAAAGCAGTAGCACCATCAATTTCATTATCTCTATTTATCTTGAAGAATCCTTTCTTCTCATTCTTTCTTTTCTTCTTAAATGATTTAGAGGCAAGGACATGAATGTATTCATTTTTAGAGCTTTGACCAATTCCTCTAGTGACCAATCTAGCCTCTTCTTGAATGCAATCTACCCTCAATCGATCAAACTTGGGAAGTTTTGATCTTGCACTGATTCCTTGAATGTAGGATTCCCATGATGAAGGAAGACCATTGAGAGCAAGCATGGTCAAGTATTTGTCATCAACTACATGACCAACTATAGAGAGCTGATTTCTTAATTCTTAAATCTTCATAAATTAAGCAATAATTGTTTCTCCTTTTGCCATTTTCACATGATTGTAGTTGTTGCTTCAGTGCAAGAGCCCGACTGGTGTTGTTGATTTCGTACATTTCTTCCAAGGTTTTAAACATGTCCCTTGCTATCTTCAACTTGGAGACAATCAAAATAATATGATCTTTAATGGAGTCAACTAATATCTTCTTCGCCTTGATGTCTTTCTTTTTCCACTGCAACTTCTCTTCTTCCTCCAATGGTTCAGGAACTTTGGTTTCCACAAACTCAGCCAATTCATTTTCTTCCAAGGTGAGCATGAATCTAAACCTCCGTGATGTGAAGTTGGATGCTCCTTCAAGTCTATCCTCAATTTTAAGACTATTCACCATCTTGACAAAAATAGGGATAAACAAGAGATATAAAGAACAATAGAGAGTATTGCTGCAATTACAAGTCTAATCACGATCTTATATAAACCCACTCTGATACCATGTTAAGACATGGACCGACTAGAACTCAAACCTATGACCTTCCATATTTTGCTGGAGTGCTCTACCACTGAGCTACTGGTTCCTCTTGGACCAGTCCATCTTCGGTCCGAGTGTGGCTTAACACCAACACCTGATTCTTTCATTAAATTGATTTATCTATATATATGTGAATTAATATTATAGTTAATATGATTTCTTACTTTTTAACTAAATTTTAAGTCATATGTTGTTATGGGACAAATCTATGTTACTTAGATTTCACGAGTTTATTATTTGAGATAGATACTTATGAATTATGTACATAATGATTATGTTATTTGTTATCATAACATTATTTATTAATTATATCATTATGTACTTGACTATCTTCTTGTTTTGAGTTGGATGCAAGAGATTTAATCCCTTAGAACATGATGGAGGAATAGCATCATTGGAAAGGGTGATGTAGATGGAAATAGGGAAAGATGATAGAGAAATTTACTAAGATCCATGTACACACCTCATTAGGTTTTAAAATATAATATGCATTTTGTGTTTGGTTTGATAGTATTAGTATGTTTTGGAAGTAAATTATAGTATATATTATAACTTACGTGAGTTAAACATTAGCATATTAATATGGGATAAATCTTGTAGGAGTTTATATTTTATGTTTATATAAGATTATTCTATTCATGTTTGCGTACAAAAAAATAAATGTGAATTTTTTGATTAACAACTTATTGCTATTTTATATAGACTAGCTAAAGTCTTAAATAATGTTTTATCAAGTTGAGTTTGCAAAGATAGATATTCCACAATATCAATATTTGACAAGCTATTGTGAAAACATATATAGTCTATATACAATGGTAAGGATTGCAAACAATTAACTAGAAATAATTAAAAGTAATACTTATTTGAATTATTATCAAGGGATAATTATCTTATTATATATGACAGGAGTTTGAATATCATAAAAACCTATCCTAAGATCTAAAGTCTAGTTTTGAGTTATATGCATGGACTACATATAAATTTGTAGGATTGAGTTATCATGATAAAGGTGGATTTTTTTAATGTTATACTTGAGTTGGAAAACATAATTGGCATCCAAAGTTGGATTTGAATTAAAAAATAATGATTAGTGAAATGTAAGAAAGCTCGATATAGTAATTAGGGCATTTTTTATTTACGAACTGGAAGTTATGTGAGTTAAATAGAAAATAGCAAATTAAGCATGAACAACCAATTGGGAGCTAGTAGATACATGTGAATTATGGTCGATTTGGGATTGACATGGAAATTTTAATAAGTAGTGAGTGATTAAGAAGAGGAGATATCACTAATTATAAAAAGAAACGAGTTGAGCAAGAGGAAAAGGATTTTCTAGTTTCAAATCTAATGAAATTAAAAAATGTAGGTAATGTAATTTAATTATATCAACTCTAGATATTTATGTGTGATTAAAATTGTTTGCTTAGGGTTTGAATGATATCAATTTAAATTAAAAAGTGCAAGTTTAGCCATGTGATGGCTCGACCATCCACAACACTAACCCTATATGCTATAAAAATCCTTAGGAATATAACCCACAAAGTTGAGTTCATTCTCTAGGGCTTGGAGTACTTAACTTGTTATGTTGAAAATACAAAAACCTAGGTAGAGGGTTGATAAATTATGGACTATGTATATTTTAGAATTCCTATATGTTTATACACTCATAAATTTGAAAGTCAATATTATGAGCATATGAACATGATAAAAAGATCTAGGACCCATTTATATTTATATGAAATATATGTTGAATAAAAATAGGAAGGATCAATTTTTAATTCTATTTGATATTGGTTTGGGGATTTATTAATTGTTGACATTAGACATATAAACGATTAATGTATAAATGGTTGCATAAGACTATTTATAAAAATAACACAATGAATCTTTTTATGGAATGTGTATTATATGTTGGGAACCCATGGAAATGTAGGAATGGAAAATATGTTATAATATGAAAAACTTAGGGAAGATTGTATTTAGAATTGTGTTCTATATGTTATAAAACTGTGAGAGTTTTATGATTAAGTATTCAAAATAGGGTATATCTATAATCATAAATTTGGGATTGTGTGTGTGTTATGCAATAGTTTATACAAATAAGAAGGTAATACGACTGTGTACATTACAATCACACTCATAACTGATACTTTATATAGATATACATTATACGTTATGGTTATAGTAAACTCTACATTCACTAAGTGTATCAAACAAGGAGAATATATAATTATGAGCTCAAATTTTGGTGGAATGCTATAAGATTAGGTATATGTTTTTAATTGACTGAGGAAGATTTGATAAAATGGCATATTCAGGGGACTTTCAATTATCCAAATATTTGACTATAGTTGATTTGAGATTAATGAATAAAATTGAATTATTGATAGAGAAAATCATTATTATAATAGTAGTATTTTAGCAAAACAATAGTGTCAAATTGTGGTATATATTATAAATTAGTATTGTCAAGTATTAAGTGGTTCACTTTACAAAAGAAACTATGTATCATGATACACATAGGTAGTTTGGGCAAACTATACATATTCATAAAAATAATAAAGCATTAGCATTTATAAAGGATGACTGTCAATAAACATTAGACTTGATACTTATACAATTATATATTTTACAAGAATTTAAAAATTTATGAAATTGCATTTTAGTTTTATATATACCTGGAAATGAATTATGTAAATTGATATAAAAGTATGTATATCAAAACAATGGCACATTTAAATTATCTATATCACGGGATATAGATAATAGAAATGTATCTAAATATATGAGGTATACGTATAGGAGAATCTATGTCCTCCTAAATGTGTATAGCTTATATTTATAGATTAGGTGGTGTGAATATACTTATATTATGTGACTGAGCACATAAGTCACAGAATCCCAATGGATTGGGAACTATAACTAAATACACATAGCCCAAATTCTAGATTAATAAATTAAGAGTTTTAAAATAAAGTTTAGAAAATCATTATGTAATTTGTGTTATATTAAATGGTTCAAACTTTAGGTTATGAAATTGATAAATTTTATACATAACATTATTTAAAGCATTTTAGATTTTTAGAATAACTAGTATTATACACGTATGGTATATAAATTTGTTTATTATAATATTATATATGATAAGTATATTATAATAAGGTTCATTCATATGTTTGATGGACTAAATGTTTATAAATTAATAATTTTTGTAACTATTATATCGATTATAATTGCTAGTAGAAATAACTGCATGAACCTGTTGATTATTATTGAATGCTAACCAAACATAGCATTGATGGTTCTAACTAATAAGTGAGATAGATTTCACTAGCTTAGTTAGCATCACCAATGCAAGATGAAGATAATCCAATCAATTGGTGTGTATGAAATTGACTAATCCTAAAGATCAATAGTTATTTGAAAGACTCTAGCCAAAGTAATGTAGATATACATTGTAATTTCATATGTATGATTTATGTGTTTATGTAATATCATGTTAGATCATATTTTATTTATGATACAAGTCATGTAATATAAATCTTAAAGCATACATGTATTAGCAGGTCTATCTAGATTTACTTAGCATCACTATCTACCCATCCATGAAGGGAGGGCCATTCCTTGGTTGAGTGATTGTATGTGGGATAGATGGTTTATGGTTTATATGAAAAAACACTCTGATCATGCTCCCCCTCCCCACTGTTGTACTTGCTTGGAGACTACACTTGAGATTATTAGAGATACACTTGAGTTAGAGTAACTCGAGCTCCATGGAGCATAGTATATATCAATGTACTTTTGATGAGGCTATATACATATTATAAATGTAATTAATTATTGTAATACATTTATAGTGGTGATTATACTATTGTACTAGTCATGGCTGTATTATATATTATGATTACTTTCTTTGTGTAATTATGATTAATTTCTAGTGATCAATAAATATTATTGTTACATGTTTATTTAGGTTAATTTAGTATGTTAAAAATCACTAATTAGATTATCATGGTATAATCTAAGGAAAAAATAAATGTTGAGTAATGTAATTAAAATAAATTACTGCATTATTGTAGTAAATCTCTATGGGGATGTTACATTGTGGTATCTGAGATGTAGCTCAAACTTTAAATCTTAATAAGTCTGCTAACATTTTGTATTCTTATATTACCATAAAGAAGAATGGTGCAAGCAAGAGAATTAGATAAGGGTCATGTGAATGTCAATGACAATAACCCTCTACTTGATCCTAACCAATTTACCACTAAATAAGAAACAAATTTAGATCAGATTCTTGTGACCATAAATGTGACTAAGGATAGAGTTATATCTTTGGAATAGGAAATTCATGGACATGAGGAGGCCCAATAGGATGAGCCTGAAGAACACCCTAATGAGTAGGAAATTCTTCAAGAATAAAGACACAAAGAAATGCCTCAAGATGTTAGAGTACATGTATCTATAGAGTTGTATAGGAATACAATAAAGTTGAATCCACCTAAGTTTGAGAGAATTGTTATGGGAGATAGTGATGAAGCATGGTTGACTAAAATAGATAAGTATTTCAAGTTTCAAAACTACTTTGTGGTCACCATGGATATTTGGGGAGCTTATTAGTTGGTTGGATAAGTAGTTATGTGCTAGACTAACAAGAAGTTAGAAATAAATTTGAATTTGATGACCATTATTTGGGAGTAATTTGTGAATCTATTCAGATCATGGTGTCTTCCAAAATTTTATTTTGATCAAAAGCTTATGAGTTTTTAGAATTTAAAGAAAGGAGACTTATCAGTGAATAATTACTAGGAGCAATTAACCAAACTTAGTACATACCTCAGTATTATGCAGATGAGAGGTTTAGGATCAATAAATTTATCATGGGATTAAAACCTAATTAGGTTGAGAGGTAGATGTTCACAAACCTTCTACCATGGACTAGGCATTTGAGAAGGTAGTAAAGTCAGAGAAAATGTTGAAGTCTCTTTCACAAGCCAGGGACAAGTTCAAGAAAATGTTTGGAAGTTATAAGTCTAATTTCAAGAAGAAGAACTAGAAGAAAAAGAGTGGATACTCCAAATGTTAGTTTAAGAATCAGAATGCTAAATTTGATAATGGATCAGGCAATAAGAAACTAGACAATGGTTTCAAAGGTGCTTTCAGGGAAAACCCATAGACTAATAGGAAATGATCACATGTAGGTTATTTCATTTAAAGAGGAGACCATTATACTCGTGAATGCACTTAGGACAAGTCAAGGAACAAAGGTCTTATTCCTTAGCATAGTAGTTTTCAGTAGCTTATCCATGAACCAATTGATAATCGGTAAGTCAAATTTAGAACTATCATATATTTTATTTGAATATCTAGTATCTATTTTGATAGATACAAGGGATACTAAATGTTTTATAGATCTTAAAATTATTAATAAGTTTTTTAGAAGATCTAAAGTAATGTAAATGATCAGTATGGTTAGTATAATATGGAAACGATTTAGAAGTCATTGTTGACAAGTATTTTGTTGAAGTAGAGACTAGGTCACCCGAATTCACAATAGTAATGGATCTGTATGTAACACAACTAAGGTCATATAATGTGATCCTAAGAGTGAAATGGATTGAAAAATACAAGGCCAAGGTTGACTGATACTTGAATAAGGTTGAATGTTTGGATGATTTTGGAAATCATACACAAATTCAGGGAGAGAAAAGAGAGTTGAGGCTTAGGCAAATTTTTTCAATGCAACTCAAGAAGGATTAAAGAAAAGGGTGCTAAACATTTATCGTCAAGATAAATGAAATGGAGGAATCTAAGGAACCATATCTTAAAGATTACCTATTTTCTAGAGATTTTTATGATGTGTTTCTAGAAGAATTTTTAGGACTACCTCCAAGACATGAGTTTGATTTCTCTATCAATATCATATTTAAATTAGAACCACAGTCTAAAGCACCATGCAAGATGATAACCAATGAGTTGGTTGAATTTAAGGTTCAACTCTAGGAGTTATTGTCAAATAGGTTAATCAGGCCTAGTGTGTCACCATGGGGTATACCATTTGTCTTTGTCAAGAAGAAGGATAGTACTCATTGTAAAAACTTGTCTAGTTATATTTAGAAAATGCAGTAAGTTAAAAAAAAACCTAAACATTAAACATTCCTTCAATCACAGTTGCTTATAATACTTTACTCAGTCATATAATCAACACTTCAAGAAGTGGAATTTTTCAACATTTAATACTACAAGTAATAAAATTAAAATATATGGTATAGAAAGTTTACTATCTCAATGGGGACATTAGCACAATCTAAATTCACATACTAAGTACTAGTACCAATTTAACAAGTCTCACTAATTGCTATGAAATAGAGTCTACCCTAACCAACCCTAAGGATCTAGACTTGATGCATCTACCAAAATTTGGGCAGCCTATATATCCACTCCTCAAAATCATGATCTATTGTAGTTGTCCTTTGGATTATGATGGTCTCCTCTATGAGACGTCACCACCGAAGGGATTGGTACTCTAAGACAAATAGGTAACAAACTACTCATAACATAAATGAGCTTATAAAACTCTAGTCTAATCCCACAACTAAGTGACACACTCTAGCATAACATCTTGCTAATTTAAGCTTGTGTGTTTATCCAAGCACTATCACATATAAACCTATATATAAGTAATGATGAAGGAATCAACATTCCTATTTATAAATAAAATCACATGCTAAACATAGATAAATAAGCTAAGAATACAAAATAAAGGTACATAAGAATCAAACCTATCATTTGTTTATACTTGCAAGATTGTACGCACACACACATATTGTCTTGCTAACTGTTATGAATATATTTATCAATTAAAAACTAACACAATTATTAGAATAATTAATTTAGGTGAGAATCCAAACATACAGCTACAATATGTACTACCTGAGTATATACATCTATGTTAAAGTATCCTATGATATCCCACACTATCATAGTTCATGACCACTTTACCCAAACATTAACAACTATAACATATATATTTATTTAGGTATGGGTCAAGACGTAATGAATACAATATATACCATCTAGGTGATTTTTATGTTGTAAAACTCTATGACATCCCATACTATCATAGGTCTTTGTGTTTGAGTATTTGACTCGACACCAAGAACAATCTAACACCCAACCATAATAATAAAACAAGTTAAAATTATACTATCTGAGTATATCTTCAATAATAATCTGAAGAGAACATAAAATCTAGGTACACCTCATGATGCATTATGTTATTCTAGAAATGTCTAGCCACTTGCACAGTTAACTTCCTCACAAAATATACCACATACAAGTTTTCATCCTTACAAGATGTAATAAACTTGATTCTTTTGATAAGTTTTCATAACAATACTATGATACACAAGTGTTATTTCATTTTACTATCATTTATAGTAGATGTCATACTAAGTAATACCTATTCAGGTTAGTTTCCTAAGCTTGCGCTCACTCCCCAAGCTGCCATACATATTTTTGATGTCACCCTACATACACAAAATTAGGGCTTCTACCAACTACTAAAGATATAAATGTTTACGCAATAGTTTTCACATACAAGTGCATATAGGGATTAGGTATAAATACATTCCTCAATTATAGAGAGAAGACTTAATGGCTATAATAACCCTATCAACCACATTAAATGTGTACAAATTAGGAATAGTGATGTCCAACATCATTCTCATATCCTTATACACTACCATGCTCATGGCTAATCACATAAAGATGGGTTTATCTATTCATAGATTAAATATAATTTTGATCTTGTAACTATATGACTCAAGAGTCCATACATAATCATATCATATGGATATATGTATCAAAGGACTTTAACCTCATGTATGCAATATCAAATATCAATAAATACTGCTCAACTATATCAAACCAACAGAGTATGATAAAAAGTCAGTCTAAAATTGATAGTTAAAATAGAGTTTAACATTGTTCATACTAACTGAGTGAATTTATTAAAAATAGCCTCTCATGCTAATCACACATAACTAATTTTATTTCCAAATATCATCAAATTTATGCATGGTTTAATAAAAAACATTTTTGTTTGTACAACAAAATCAAATATATTATCATCTTAAACCATTATGTCATAAATGTGGCTACACAAGATAACTTAACCAATTCCCTTAATAATTTGAGTTAAGCTTAGACATATACATAAATCAATGCATTCTTATTTATATATAGTTCATTCCTTACAAATCTTTTAGGAGAAGTAATATATTCCACTCAATCTACGTTCTTTTTTAGATATCCCATATAAATGTTGTTGTCACAAGTAATAATTTTCATAATACTTGATTATACAACCTGTTTGGTTTCATGGATATTTGAATATCTTTAATTTCACATAATATCCACAAATATTAAGAGATGATATAAAATCTCTTATAAAACATATTTTAAAGGGATTTTTAACATGATGGTAGTCAATTTACACATTCAGACCATTTTATTGTCGAAGTGAGCTCTGATATGAAATACTCTCATTCTAACTTATTATGTTAAGTCTAATTTTATGTTTATTAACTCAACTTTTAGTTTCAAATAACCATCAGTCAGTTATGGTTACACATATATTCTAAGATTCCTAATAACCTGATAAACATACATACTTCATTTTAAAAATAATATTACTATTACTTTACTAACATATAATTTTTATTACACATTTAACTTAATACAATGCTTATCATTTCAAAACATATTAATATATTTAATCATTTTGATTATATATTTATACATTAGCAATAACATAATTTTGGAACCAACTAAATATGGGTCTCTCTCTACCATTCCCATCAATTCACAATAACGTAAAAATAAATATGAGCTAATAAATGAGAATTATGATGGAAATAAAGAAAATTCACTTTAACGATAATAATTTCAAAGTGCATGAAATAGATGTGAAGCGACTCTCGCACTAGAAGGAAACACGACCAAAAAAAACACACACACACACATGGGAAGAAAAGTAGGTTTGTGGCCTGGTGAAAGTGCAGAAAACTTTCTAAGTCCATTGGAATACCTTACTCAAATGGAACATATTTCCATTGAATTGAGATGACTGGGATTAAAAAGGTAATAATTAAATATCTGAGATAATAAGGGTTGGTAGTGCTACACTTAATTTAAATAAAGAATGATGGCGGTGTTGCTCTTGGGCTGAGTTAAAAAAAGGAAAGAACAAAAATTTTGGCACGAAACTATATAATTTATATGACAATATATTTATGCAAATTACTAAACATAAGGGGTAGACGTTAAGAAACTTGAACTCCCAACAAAAAGAATCATGACCTCCCCCCTCCCCCCCCCCCCCCACACACACACATATAAGATTTGATCAGGCATGGAAGTAAATACAAATTGGCAGTCTATTGAAAGTGCATAGGGGCATTATAAGTCCATTGGAATCCTAGACTTAAATATAACGTGGTTCCTCTTAATATTAAAATGGATGATATAAGGAATGGTGACGTTGAATCAGTTGGGATAAATATTATAGGACGTTAACCCCCTAATCACTGTCCCTTGCTAATTTCCCTAAACATACTGGCAAGATGATTATTAATAGTATTACTATTACTACTAGCCCCCACGGTGACCAATAAAAATAATCATTTATTTATTAATATTGTTATATCAAACTAAGAGGGATGTAATTTACACACCTAAAACTTAATATAGCAATGTAGGCAGGTATAATGTGCGGGGTAAAATTAAAACGTAGCTAAACAACTTAACCACATGGTCTTTAAATTACTGAGTGCATATAAACCAATAATCTTTCAAGAAAAAGGAAACACAAAATATATAATCCAAAATACTTTTAATACAACAATACACCATTAAATTAATTACATTACCCACCTAGTATGTTTTCCCCTCTACTGCAAATAAAATTTACCCTTTTTTTTTGCCTCCAAAGCCTTCTTTCTCCTTCCAACTTCCACTTCTCTTTCTCTATGTATTATTTCATGTCTGTAATACTTGTTTTTACAATCTTTTTAATACCCTTCACTCACCGTTTTCCATTATTTGCATGCCACTTGAAACCAATATTGTAGGCTTTATTTTAAATAATTAACATAGAGTCCCACAATTAATTATCGAATAAATTTTCAATTTATCTCTCTTGATTTCACAAGTTAATATCAAGGTAACTCAACTTCACCTTTTTTTAAGCTTTTAAAAATATCTCACTTTAATTAAAACCATAGTTTATCTCATCAAATAATTCATTAATTTAGATAAAAACATATAATTTACTTAGCACTGACTGATACGCCACTTTACTAATAATAAGTCTAGTTAAGCAATTTAATAAGGATATTCATTTTTTTTTACTTTGCATGAAAACCATTAAAACAATGATAGTTAGTTATTTAATAAATATTCTTGTATAAGACCATAATTAAAATATAATTATATCTTCAAAAACTAGTGTATATGTACATATAGATTTTATTGATATATGTTGTATTGATATCTCGATTATCAATAATTAATTGACTAAATATTCAAAAGGATTTATAAAGACATTTTTATTAATTTATTCATAAAATTAAATATCTATTTTCTTGATTTGCATATCAAGACTAAATATTCACACCAATGTAAGCACATGTACCTCAACCAACATGTCAAAATGACACATATGCCAAAGAGACAATAGTTCATCAGACTAAAACATAGCTTAGGAAAATGGGATGTAACATCCTCACCCCTTAAAATTGGTCATCACTCCAATGACATAATTTTTTTTAATGACATCAGTTTTTATCACCATATAAACATAGTATTTGTTATCATAGCATGTACAAATTTTACTTTAAAAATTCATCCTAGTGTACTCAGTTAATATTATTTAAAGAGTATTAGTCCTGCAAGACCCTACTCAATGACATTTTTGATTATGCAATTATGTTTTGTGAAGTCAATTATGCTAATTGGTTTAACATGACCAATCTGAGGTTCAAAAACTTAGAAAAAGTCTTACTGACTTTCTAAATACATATGAGATCATCGAAAAATTCAAAACAAGTGACCTATAAAAGTTCCACAAAACCTTTCAATCCCTTTGCAAATCTCTTCAACCTAGAGAGTGTATTTCTCAAACCAAATAAAAGTATTTAGGGTACCTGGCAACGGTAATGTGTATATATTACTATTATTGCTACTTCATGTAGCTTTAGATAAGTATAACATGTTAATATTGTCTTAACTCAATTGGAATGTTGGACAAGTATGAGGATGAATAGGAAATGGTAAAAGTATTTAAAAAATTATGGAATAATCATCCACATGGAACACCTATCTAGTATACACGTATATAGTCATACGATTGAATTTGACAAGTTTTACCTATTAAATATTAGATTCAATAAGTGTTTCTTTCAAATATAACTTTGTACCAATAATCTAAGTCAATGTGAGGCTAAGGAGGGTATCGTTCTATCACTTAGAACTCACGTTCCCAATTCATCACTCTTTCCTTAGGTCTCCATGACTTGATGATCTCCAAATAAAAATGTGCACAAGGCTCAAAGAAACACGAATCTATACTAACATATCATAAAAATAAATACTATATGCTATAAGATTTCCATATGTACAAACATATATATAATAAAATCATACAATCATACTGAGATTGTTTTAAGTTGCTACTAGGTAAACATAACTAGTATAATAATTCCATAACTTAACCTACTATATAAATAATCTCACAATTAACATAACATACTTAAGTTAAAGATTATATCACCCTTCAACCTTATAAGTGAGACCATGTCTCTTGGTTTCTTGACTAGCACACAACAAGTTTAAAAGTTTATCTCTAACCTTACCAAGATGTTATGTACATCTAATTTCTTACTTAATTCCAGAAAAAAAAACATATACTACTCTTCAAAACAACATGTTTTAAAAAGATAAAAATATTAGTCTAACAAAGGTAGGTAATAGCATACTAATTATAATCAACTATAATTAATATAAATCTATTGTTAGCCACTCCTTGTATTCAAGTTTATATTTTAGATAAAATAGTAGCTCTATAAAGTTACAAGTAGAAAGTAGAGAGATAACATCTTAAAAAAAATCTTCGTACATATCCTCATATATTAAAAGATAACACCGCAATCCATGTTACTTACCAAATTGTAAGAGTAGAATCATAACCTACTTCCTCAATTAGAAATAAAATATTAACCACAAGGATGCACCAATCTATCCAATACTATAACTTTTCTCAATAAGTAGGAAACACTATCCCTTGAACTTAAGAGAAATGAGATCAAATAATATTTTAGAAACAAGTTTCCACTTAAAAAAATACTAAATCAACATCTTAAAAATCTGAACCTTTTTGGTAACTTAAAATTATGTATGAGTAGGATGAACATATCAACTCACCTCTAAGCTAACGAAGAAAGATGATACCTCTTCTTGAGTAATATATAAAAATAAATAAATAAATAAGAATGCTAATCCACAAACTCCTAACATAAAGGAATTTATAATCAAGTCATTTATAATCAACTAAGGAAATTTCCATTCTTCGATTTTATGTAAACATGACACAAAAATGTTAATGGACTCATTAGTTCCTAGAGTTCAAACCTAAGATATGATACCACATGTAACAACCCACCTAGTTGTATTCAGAAAATGCAGTAAGTTTTTTTTTTAAATTAAATATTGAACATTCATTTAGTCATAGTTACTTAGAATACTTTATTCAGTCATATAATCAATAACTTCAAGAAGTAGTATTTTTCAACATTCCAAGTAATAAAATTAAAATTTATGCTACACAAAGTTTACTATTTCACTAGGGACATTAGCACAATTTGAATTCTTAAACTAAGTACTGGTACCAATTAAACTAGTTGCATAGATTTCTATGCAATCAAGTCTACCCTAACTTATCCTAAGAATATAGA
Source organism: Torreya grandis (assembly GCA_037957365.1). NCBI lineage: Eukaryota > Viridiplantae > Streptophyta > Pinopsida > Cupressales > Taxaceae > Torreya > Torreya grandis. Next base: position 173,525 of record JARHVA010008870.1, on the reverse strand, counting down.
CCTAATGCCCCCATCATAACTTGGAAAATCTACGTATCCACTCCTCAAAATAAGGATTCGATGTAGCTCTCCTTTCAATTATGATGATCTACTGCATGAGACATCACCATCGAAGGGATTGGCAGTCTAAGTCAAACAAGAAACAAACTACTCATGACATAAATGAGATTCTAAAGATATAGTCTAATCTTACAACTAATTGACACACTCTAGAATAACATCTTGATAATCTAAGCTTGTGTGCTTATCCAAGCGCTCTCACATATAAACTTAGATATAAGCAATGATGAAGGATTCCACATTCCTAGTTCTAAAGAAAATCACATACTAGACACAACTAATTAAGCTTATAATACAAAACAAATTGAGACATATAGTACGAAATAGTCAAACCTATCATTTGTTTATGCTCACAAGATTGTATGCATGCATACATGTTGTCTTGCTAACTGCTATAAATATATTTCTCAAGTAACAACTAACAAAATGATTAGAATAATTAATTTAGGTGAGAGTCCAAACATATAGCTATAATATGTACCACCTGAGTATATACATCTAAGGTAAAGTATCCTATCATATCCCATACTATCATAGTTCATGATCACTCTACCTAAATATTAACAACCATAACATACATATTTATTTAGGTATGGGTCAAGATGTAATGAATATAATGTGCATTATCTAGGTACTTTTCATACTGTAAAACTCTGTTACATCTCATATCGTTATAGGTCATTCTATTTGAGTATCTGACTCAACACGAATAACAATCCAACAGCCAACCATAATAATAAAATAAGTCATATTTATACGATCTGAGTATACCTTCAATAACAATCTAAAAACAACATAAACTCTAGGTACACCTCACGATGCACTATGTTATTCTAGAAATGTCTCTCCACCTGCACAGTTAACTTTCTCATGAAATATACTACATACAACTTTTCATCCTTACAAAATGTTATAAACATTATCCTCCTAATAAATTTGCATAATATTAGTATGCGAAACATATG
>JARHVA010008870.1:80000-167500 GCA_037957365.1 Torreya grandis | reverse complement strand
TAAAATGTAGCTCAATAATTCAACCACATAGTCTTTAAATTACTATGTGCATATAAACCACCAGTCTTTCAATAAAAAGGAAACACAAAATCTATAATCTAAAATTATTTTAATACTATAATACACCATTAAATTAATTACAGTACCCACTTAGTATATTTTTTTCTCAATTACAAATAATATTTCCTTTTTTCTTTTTTCTTCCAAAGCCTTCTTTCTCTTTCCAACTTCTGCTTCTCTTTCTTTGTGTATCCTTTCGTGTCTGTAATCCTTATCTTACAAATCCTCTTAATACCCTTTACTCACCATTTTCTATTATTTGTAGTCCACTTAAAACCAAATTTATAGGCTTTTTTCCAAATAATTAACTTGGAGTCTCGTAATTAATTATCAGATAAATTTCTAATTTATTTGCCTTGATTTCACATGTTAATATCAAGGCAACTCAACTTCACCTTTTTTTCAATATTTCTAAAATATATCATTTTAATTAAATACATAGTTAATTTCATCGAATAATTCTTTAGTCTAGATAAAAATATAAAAATATATAATTTGCTTAGCACTGAGTGATACACCACTTTACTAATAAGAAGTCTAGTTAAGCAATTTAATAAGGATATTCATTTTTTTTACTTTGCATGAAAACCATTATAGCAATTATACTTATTTAATAGATATACATGTATAAACACATAATTATAATATAATTATATTTTTGAAAACTAGTATATATGTACATATAGATTATATCTACATATGTCATACTATATTCATGTCTTGAATAGCAATAATTGATTGGTTAAATATTCAAAGACATTTATAAAGATATTTTTATTAATTTATTCATAAAATAAAATATCTAATTTATTGATTTGCATATCAAGAATAAATATTCACACCAATATAAGCACATGTACCTCAACCAACGTGTCAAAATGACACATATGCCAAAAGGACAATAGTTCACCGGAATAAAACCTAACATAAGAGAATGGAATGTAACTCTCTTTGACTTTGAATTGATTATAAGATGTTGAACAAAGCAACCATAAAAAATAAGTATCCTTTACCTCATAAAGATTATCTTTTTGATCAAATGTGGGGAGCAATAATATTTTATAAGATTGATCTTAGAGAAAGCTACCATCAACTGAGGATTAGGGATGAGTATATTATGAATATATATTTTATATCTCATTATGGGCACTATGAATTCATAGTGTTACCATTTAGATTCACAAATGCTCTGGTAATATTCATGAATATCATGAACAATGTGTTTAGAGATTATCTAGATCATTTTGTTTTATTTTTTCTTGATAATATTCTTATTTAATCTAAGAAAGAAGAGAACCATATACAACATCTAGAACTAGTTCTACAATGATTGTGAAAGTACAAGTTATATGTTAAATTATCTATGTACACATTTTTACATGAAAGAGTGCAATATCTAAGACATATTATTTTTGTAAATGATATTTCTATAAATCTAATGAAGATAAGAGCCATTATGGAATGGTCAATGCCAAAGAATATACATGAGATAAGAAGTTTCATGGGATTAACAAATGATTACAAGAAGTTCATTATGAATTTTTCCAATATTGATAATATAATTGCCTATCTAGAATGTAAAAACCAAATGTTTGTCTATTTAGATAAGTCTTACGTAACATTTTAACAATTGAAAAGAAGATTTACTTTGGCATTAGTGTTAAGAGTTTGTAACACCAATAGTCAATTTTTAGTGATCATAGATGCATCAGGGGATGGCCTAGGAGTCCTTATGTAGGATGGTATAGTAGTAGCTTATGAATCAAGGAAGCTTAAGTCATATGAGGTGAATTATGTCTGTCATGATTTAGAACTTGTACTAATTGTGCATGATTTACAAGTTTAATGGCATTACTTGTTGTGAAAACTATTTAAGCTCAAGATGGATAAATTAGGACTCAAGTATATCTTCACCCAACTAAACTTGAATAATCATCAAAGACATTAGCTTGAGTTTTTATCTGATTATGCTTTTGATATCAACTATATCAATGACAAGAAAAATAGAGTCGCTGATGTCCTAAGTCATAGAAGGCATATAACATCCATGCTTACTATGAAGATTACTTTCAAGGATCAAGTGATAGAATTATCACTATGAGATGAATTATATGATTAGGTCAGAAAATTATTATATGAGAATTCTTAGTATCTTTGATATAAAAGATTCATAGTAGAGAGTGATGGTTTTTCACATTTTAATGGAAGGATATATGTACCAGATTGAGAGAATATACAGAGTATAATGCTAAAAAAATATATAATGCTCTATATTCAAGACATCCAAGAGTAACCAAACTCATGGTAGAGCTTAGGCCACTATATTTCTAAAAAATAATCAAGAAAGATATGGTGGATTTTGTGTCACATTGTCTAGAACGTCAATGAGTGAATTTGAACATGTGCATCCAATTAGTTTTTTATATTTGCATGATATAACAGAATAGAAGTGGTAGGTGATCAATATGGACTTTGTCTAAGGTGATTGATGTCTCAGAGCAGACATAACATAATCTTGGTAGTATTTGACAAATTACTTAAGGTGGCTTATTTTATAGTAGGCAATTTGACAGATGATGTGCCTAATATATATATATATATATATATATATATATATATATATGATCTGAAAATGACTTTTAAGTTTTGGGTAATTCTAAATTTAGTTCTGGATACACAACTAAACTTCAATATCTCATATCACCTAGACACTTATGGTTAAACTAAGTAAGTTATTTAGAATATCTTCTTCATATTTATTACATGGATCAACAATGAAAGTGAGAATATTATCTTCTATTAGTTGATTTTGATTATAATAACTCATACTAATCAATTTTGAAAATAACATCGTTTGAGGCCTTATATGAAAGGTGTAGAACACCCATCAATTGGGACAAGTTGGAAGACAAGGTGGTATTTGAACTTGAGATGATTTCAAAAATGAAAGAGAATGTTACATTAATTTGAAAGATATTTGTTGAGGCCAATGATAGGTAGAATAGTTATGCTGATCTAAAAAAGATAAATAAGTAATTTTTAGTAGGTGATAAAGTATTATTGTGGGTTATGTCATAAAAGAGCTTGATTAAATTTAAGAAGTTAGTGAAACTATCACCAAGTTATATTAGATCCTTTAAGGGTTTAGAAGTGGTCAACCTATAATGTATAGACTTGCATTGCCACAAGCCCTAGCTCTATTGCATAATATATTTTATGTACCCTATCTTAATAAGTATATAGTTGATCTTTCACATATATTAGATTGAAATACTTTACAGATTCTAACTTTTAGGGTGGTTATGATAGAGCTAATTAGATTGATTAAAACTTGTAAACTTCATTTACGTAGTATAAAAGTGTAATACTGTAAAGTCTTGTAGGACCAATACTCTGAGAATAGTGCCACTTGAAAGACTATGATGAGTTCTATTAGATATTTTCATATTTAATTGCTTGATTTAATACTATATACTATATTTATATTTTGTTAAACTTTATTTGTTATTCATAACTATTATTTGAATAAGTGTCATTGGGATGATGATTAGTTTAGGGAGGAAAGATGTTACAACCTGATTCTCTCACTAAACCAATTTACCCATATATATTCTTGGATTAATATTATAGTTAAATTTTTTTATTAAAATTTAACTAAATTTTAAGTCATATGTTTTTATGGGACAAATATGCATAACATAGATTTCATGAGTTTATTATTTGAGATGGATAATTATGAATTTTTCACATAATGATTATGTTACTTGTTGTGATAGCATTGTTTATGATGTATATCATGATGTACTTGACTAACTACCTTTTTGTCATGGATTGGATGTAGTAGAGTTCACCCCTCATAACATGATGGAAGGAGAGCATCATTAGAGAGGGTGGTGTAGATGGAAATAGTGAAGGATGATAGAGGGTGTTACACCCTGATTTCTTTCTAGGCAAATTTGCTAGATTATCTGTGGATATCTATAGTTAATAAATTTAAATTTAGTTATATTTTTGACTAAGCTTGATATTTATGCTATAATGAGATCGTATAATATTTCTTAGTTAGATAATGATGCATGATTTTTTATTATGAACAGATTAATGTATAGATTTAGATATATATTTTTGTTTATGATTATCAAGTGAAAAGATCTAATTCCCTATGTTGTGAGGTGGATGCAGGGGAATTCTTCCCTCGAACATATTAGAGAGAAAGCATCATAAAAGAGGATGCTATAAATAGAGACATCACAGGTGACAACGAGCTAGTGAAATGTTACACATATGATCATAGTTAGTCATAGTAGAAAATAAATTTTAAAATCATTGCCTCTAGTATCTGTTTAAATTATTATTTTTCTATGACTCCCTTAGGTAAATTATAAAATCAAATTCTGTGCTTAACTTAATGTGTCATCAATACACATAAAAACAAATTTAATGAATGTAAAATTAATACAGAGTATTATTTTACCATTAAATTGATAAAACATAATTAAATGTTAAATAGGTTTAATATAAAATTGAAATTTCATATTAAATATATAAAAAAAGATTTTTTTTATTTTTATTTTTTTATTAACACAGAAAATGAGAAAAACATTGAAATTATAAAAAGTGAGAAATAAATTTAAAATATAGAAAAAAAAAGAGAAAATAATTAAAGATCTTGAAATTTAAAAAAAAAACCAAAAAAAAACGAGAAGTTATATTTAATAAATAGGAAAAAATAGGTTAAAACAAAAATCATGCTTGTCAAAAAGAAAAGAAAAAGGGAGTATGTCATACTCTTATAAAAATAGAGCTTTTAGAATAGAAAGGTAATGCTTCCAGGACTAGGAAGGAGGATTTTTGGGACTCGTATGAATTCTCACGGATTACATTGGACAGGTAGGTACTATAATTTAAATACTATGTGGCAATTTATAATTTACCCAAAATGAATTTGTTATGCAATGATTTAGATTAAGATAATCTCTTCGACATGTTTAAATTACATATGTTTGAAATAATATTTTTAAGAATTTGATATATATATATATATATATGTTCTTTGAGAAATAAATACATTTCTTTTGTAATGCTAAATGCAGATGATTTATGTTGTTCGTAAAACAAAGACATGTAATTACTTTTACAAAATCAAAAAAAAAACACACACATATATATATATATATAGATATGGGAAACGCTAACATAGTAATTTAATTATTGTATCTGCTGGAGAAATATACTAATATCCATATACGCATAGTGGTATCTTCATCATCCATTAATTATGGCGTCCTATAATATAGAGGGTGTACTATATTAAGTAGGAAATTTTAGTGTTTGGCGTCTTAGCTGCATTGTCTATTAAATGTGACAACATATAAACACAAAAAAATATTAATTAAATCCAGCCATGTCGCTTAAGCCAAGTACATAACACGGTAGCAGTCAGCTCCTTATGCATTAAAATTAGTGGCTTTTAGTCTAAATTCTTTCCAGTTCACTACAGTTGCTGAAATCAAGGATGGAGCATATAAAATCAGTGATGTATATAAGCGATCTAATGATGATTAGTATAACATTGATTGTAGTGAATGAAACTTTTATGGCGATTTATTTACGACAACAATAATAAAAAATTTAGAATTTTAGTTTGGAAAGCCATGCAGCGACTCATATTATAGCGAATCTATTGGTAGCACAGTGTCTCAATTAGCTTGGAAGGAAAATCCTTTATTTGTATTCAATGATCCGTGATGCCAGTAATTCAATAGACAATAGTCTACTAATTGAAAATATTAGTGTTGTGTGTAATAGTGCTAGATTATGCTTGTAATACAACTTAGTGCGCTCTCCCCTACCTAGTTAATCCATGACTTATGCTGAGTTATTATAAGTATAATTTGTTCATAAGCAATTTATTATAATTCTTAATGTTTGTATTACAACCCAAGATATATAATAAGTCATTGTGTCACCCTTTTGACGTGTTGCTTTATTTTAGACGCTGATGATGTTGAATTGAAATGCCAAGTTTATGCTTTAGAGGTCGCTAAAGTTTTCACTTTTGTCTGGCTGCATATTACAACAATGGCATCATTATATTCCCTAGTGGTGAGTATAATCTATTATAATCATGTGACATCATTGTAATCCTGACTCATGCAATGAACATTGAACCAACGAGTATTTTTATCTATATCTTTTATTATAGAATGGCATGCCTGAAATTGATTCACAATCTGCACTTTATCAGGGTAAAATATTTTGTAGTCTGGAGACCGTGTGTCATACCCGTATAAATAATTAGTATAAGTCATGATAGCCAACAAATATAAGTGTAAAATTCTTATCTGTAAATATATCCATAAATGAAGTATAGTCATGTTTTTGGGTATATTGGCTTCGAACGGTATATGTTATGATATGACCCATACTTAAGAGATTTTGTCTCGTGTAGTTCATATGAAAAAATCAATTAGATGGAGTATTTTTTACTTGTATATTGGCAACCTTATCATGGCTGGGGTACCAAGTTAATGCACAAGGGGAATCAAATAGTTCTATAAGCTCATAACGACATATCAAGGAGTATCCGATATCATGACTATATAACTAAAGTTTATCCAAAATAATAGTCAATATTATAAGTTAATATCACTATATTGTGGTATAGTAATATTATTGCCAGCTAAAATTATATTATAATTTAAGACTTAGATTATTATAGATATTACAATATTGTGGATGGTTTCATGACGGACCTCACTAAATATACTATCATCTATGTTCCATGTGGTATAGTAAGTTGTGATTTGTTTATACTTCATGTTCATAATAAGTTAATATTTTAATAATTTGTTTCATGTATGGATTGGATTCTATTATATATAGAATAATGTTATATGAATGAGTTTAGTGATACTAAAGTTGTGTTGATTGAGTATTTGATTGGAGATCATAAATGCTAATGATTTCATTATAGAACATACATATCCAATGGACATAAGCAACATATGAAATATTATTTATATAGGAGTATCGGGTCATATACCTAGATTTGTAGTTAAATAGATGGTTAAGTGAGTCATAAAGTACTTGAGGGATTAAAGCTATAATCATGTTAAAATAATCTCCTTCAAAACGGAACGAGAAGTTTGTTATAATGAGTTTATGAGTTCTCTATTATGTTAGATATATGTGTATTCAATATTGAGTTCTAGTGTGCAGAACATGATTATGAGAATGTTGATATGTACAAGAGTTTAGACTTAAAATATATTGACGGATTGTGATGCATGTTTATATGTTATATTGCTTTGGAATTCTAGTATGTAGTTTAGACTTAGGGTATATCTGAAAGGTATAGCTCCATATCTGTTTAATTTCTATTGTATATATGTGTGTCTCTTGATTTTTAAAATTGTAAGTTTAAATTATGTGTTATTATATAGTTGGGAACCTATGATAGTATGAGATATCATAAAGAACTAAAATATGTATGTATGTTATACCCAGATGACACATACTATATACATGTTAGTTATTGATGTGGATAGTATGTGTTATTCATCTAGTAAGACTTATGTATGCATTCATACAAACCTTGAGAGTTTAGCAAATATGTTATTGGTATGTTATCGTGTTCCATGGGAATGATGACTTACTTTGTTATATATAGTTATTTATATAATTATTGTATTTTCGTGTAAGACTACATAATATGATTGATTACAGAAAATTGGTAGCCAAGTCTTAAAATACTAGACTATGATAATATGGGTTGTCATAAGGTATAGATACTTGGAAACTAATTATATTATTTGAATTGTATAGTTAAATTATATTTTAATTAGGTGGTATATTTGTAATCATTATTTCTATTAATGAATAAAAGATAATGAAAGATTCAAGCATGTATTTGATGGACTAGATATATGCTATTATGACTCTTATGTATAACACGTCATGTGATGCAATTACCAGTAGGATGTACATTGTTGAATCTTGAGGTTGAATTGTATTTGACCAATCTATATTTATAATGCAAAGTAAGAAGTGAGATAGATTTCACTGATTTACTAGCATTTTAATCTTAGATGAAGGTAGTTTGATCAAGTAGTGTGTATGAAATTGATAGATCTATAGATCATTTTTATGTTAATATTTTTAAAACTTTGAACAAAAATATGTTTAGTGAGACATTATCATTTAATGAGTATGTTTTACATGTATGTGCAATATATTACAATAGATCAATTTTTCTATGATACACTACATGTTTAGTTAGTTAAAAATCATATAACACACATGTACATACCTATTTCTCTGAATTCTCATGTCATCACTATCTACCAATACGTGAAGGGAGGGCCATTCCATTATGAGATTAGTGTGGAGGGTCATTGATGCATGGTTGGTGTGAGAAAATATTCAAATGAGAGCTCCATCCCCAAAATATTACTCTTATTAAGACAACACATGAGATTGCCACAAATACTAGAGAGTCTAGGGATCCATGTATCTATATGTACATTGTATTGTATTTATCATTGAGTATTATCATGAAGAGTTGTAATTACTTGTTATTGTAAATCAATAGTAGTGGTTTTAGAATTGTTTCAGATGTAGCTGAGTTAATGTAATTATTTTTTGTAATCACATTATGGTGTGCACTCTCATGATATTACAAATTAGTATTATTTGATGTATTATACTAGTTAAAATTATCACCATGTGTATTCAACTACATCTGAAACAAGTCTACAACCACTACTATTGATTTAGAATAACAAATAATTATAACTCTTCATGACAATGCTCAATGATAAATACAATATAATTTATAGATAGATACATGGATTTTCAGAGCATGAGTTTACCAAACTCTCTAGTATCTGTGATAATCTCAAGTGTCATCTTAATACAAGTAATGTTATAAAAAAGAAGAGCATCATCTGATAGCTTTTTCACACCAACCATGGACCGACGATACCCCACACTAATCTCATCAGAGAATAGCCCTCCATTCATAGATAGATAGATATTGACGGTGCAAGAATCCACATAGACTAGCAAGTATCTATGTGTTGTATGATTTATAACTAACTAATAATGCAATGTATCATAAAAAATTTGATCTAGTATAAGATATTACACATACATGTAAATCATACTCATGAAATGATAATGTCTCACTAAACATACTTTGGCATGAATTTTTATAAATAATAACATAAAAATGATCTATAGATCTATCAATTTCATACACATCACTTGATCAGACTACCTTCATCTAATATTACAATGCTAGTAAGCTAGTGAAGTTCATCTCACTCCTTACTTCGTATTAGCAATGTAGATTGATCAAATATAATTCAACCATAAGATTCAACAACTTAAATTCTATTAATAATTGTATCAAATGACACACTATACATAGAATTAATAACATACATTTAGTTCATCAAATATATGCATGCATATTTTATTATCTTCTATTCCATACTAGAAATAATTATTATAAATATACCATCTAAGTAAACATATAATTTAACTATATAATTTAAATAATCTAATTAATTTATAATTATCTACACCTTAGACAAGCCATATAATCATAGTCTAGTGTTCTAAGACTTGACTATAAATTTTACACAATCAATCATATGAAGTAGTCACAAACACATGAAAACACAAATGTTATACAAGTAACTATATATAACAAAGCAAATCATCATTCCCATAGAACATAATAAACCAATACAATATTTGGTAAACTCTCAAAGTTTTCATGCATGCATACACAACTCTTACCAAATGAACAACACATGCTATCCATAGAAATAACTAACATGTATACAGTATGTGCCATATGGGTAAAATATACATACATATTATAGTTTCCTATGATATCTCATACTATCATAGGTTCCAAACTACATAAAAACACATAATCCAAACTTATGATTTTAAAAATCAAGAGACACACACATATATACAATAGTAATTAAGCATCTATGGATTTATACCTTCTAAGTATACCCTAAGTCTAAACTACATACTAGCATTATAAAATAACATAACATATAAACATGCATCATGATGCACCAATATATGTTAAATCAAAACTCTTGTACATATTAACATTCTCATAATCATGTTCCACACACTAGATCTCAATATTGAATACACATACATCTAACAGAATAGAGAATTGATAAACTTGTTATAACAAACTTTTGATTCCATTTTTAAGAAGACTGTTTTAACATGATTATAGCTTTGATCCCTCATGCACTTTATGACTCACTTAGCTATCCATTTAACTAAAAATCTAGGTATATGACCTGATACTCCTATATAAATAATATTTCATATGTTGCTTATGTCCATTAGACACATATTTTCTATAATGACATCATTAGCATTTATGATCTCTAGTCAAATGCTCAGTCAACACAACTTTAGGATCACTGAACTTATTCATATATCATTATTCTACATATAACATAATCCAATCCATATATGAAGTAGATGATTAAAATATTAACTTAATATCATTATGATTATAACAAACTCACAATAAAGAGCAACACCATAATATATTGAGCATATTACTATACCACATAGAACATATATAGTATATTTAGTGAGGTCCATCATGAAGCCATCCATAATATTATAATATCTATAATAATCTGTCTTAAATTATAACATAATTTTAGCCGGCAATAATATTACTATACCACAATATAGTGATATTAAATTATAATATTAAATATTATTTTGGATAAACTTTGAGTTATAGAGTCATGATATGGGATACTCCTTGATATACCGTTATAACCTTGTAGAACTATTTGATTTACCTTGTCCATTAATTTGGTACCCTGACCATGATATGTTTACCAATATAAACGTAAACAATACTCCATCTAACTGATGTTTGTATATGAACTACATGAGAAAATATCTCGTAAGTAAGGTTCATATCATAAAATATAGCGTTTGAATCCAATATACCCAAAATCATGAAAATACCTCATTTACGGATATATTTACGGATAATAATTTTACACATATAATTATTGGCTATCATGACTTATAAAAATTATTTATAAGGGTACGACACACGGTCTCCAAACTAAAAAAATATTTTACCTTGATAGAGTGCAAAGTACGAATCAATTTCAGTGATGCCATTCTATAATAAACAGTGTAGATAAAAATACTCATTGGTTCAATGTTCATTGCATGAGTCAAGATTATAGTGGTGTCACATGATTATAATAGATTATACTCACCACTAGGGAATATAATGATGCCGTTTCTGTAAGATGCAGTCAGGGAAAAGTGAAAAATTTAGCGACCCTAAATTGTAAACTCAACATTTAAATTCAACATCATTAACATCTAAAATAAAGCAACACGTCAAAAGGGTAATAAAGCAATTATATATATATAGAGGGTGTTAATTAATGTTATATATATATATATATATATATATATATATATATATATATATATATATATATATATATATATATATATATATAGGGTGTTAATAAAAACATTAAGAATTATGATAAATTGCTTATAAACAAATTATACTTGTAACAAGTTAGCATAAGTCATTGATTACCTAGGTAGAGGAGAGCGCACTAAGTTGTATTACAAGCATAATCTGATAATATTACATGCAGGGCATATGTTTTTAAGTAATAGACTACTATTTATTGAAATGTTGGTATCATAGATAATTGAATATAGATAAACAATTGTCCTTCAAAGCTAATTAAGACACTGTGCTACTATATAGATTCATTATAATATGAATTGTTGCACTTCAAACTAAATAGATACGCTTCAAACTAAATTGTTGCATGGTTGTAAAAAATAAAATTCTAATTTTTTATTATTGTTTTCATAAATAAATCACTATAAAAATTTCATTCATTATAGTCAATGTTATACTAATCATTATTAGATCACTTATATACATCATTTATTTTATACACTTCATCCTTGATTTTAGTAACTGTAGTGAACTGGGAAGGATTTACACTAAAAACCACTAATTCTATTGCATAAGGAATTGCATGCTACCATGTTATGTACTTGGCTTGAGAAACATAATTGATTATTTGAATTTCTTAGCTACATATATCCACAAGTAATCTAACATGTTTTCTTGATGAGAAATTAGTATGTAACATCCTTCTCCATAAAGCTAGTCATCAACCCTGATGACTCTTATTCAAACTTACATTCTGAATTAAAATAATTATTTAAAAATGCAATAACCTATTATATAATATCAAATTAAACAAACAAATGACAAATTACATGTACAACTCACCGAAGTTCCCTCACATTGTATTATTGTCAAAGTATTGGTCCCATAAGACCCTACTCTTTGACATTTCTTAATTATGCAAACATGGGTTATGAGTAATACCTACTCTTATTGATTCCATCATGATGTCTAGAACCATCTAAACAAGTCTATATGCCATAAAACTAACCACCTATGTTACCTTGAAGGGTCATATATATCAAATCAAGTTTTACGATCTTGTTGAGAGCACATACGATCATCATAAAAGCCATACAAATAACCAGGGATAGTTCCAAAAAATATTCTAGCTTCTCTATACATCTCTCATAATCTATTAAAAATGATGTGTATGAGTTAATACTACCACTACCCTACATAGCTCCTAATAAATATAACATGTCTATACTATCATTATTCTATAGAGTACCTAACTAGTAATATGATGAATAATAATTGGAATACTACATTTCCAATGTATACAAAATAATTGAATACCCATCCATAGTATATATGTGTATGGACATACCATTGAATTAGACAAGTTCCACCTGTCAAACCCCAGATTTGACAAGTCTATCTATCGATCTAAATTAGTACCAACAATCTATGTTAGTGTAAGACTAAGTAGGATACCATCGTATCACTTAGAACTTATGTTCCCAATTCACCACTCTTCCCTTAGGTCTCCACAACCTAATGATCTTAAAATGTGCATAATGTTTCAAAGAATTAAAATTTTAAGCTGTTAGATAATTGAAAGCAAATCTATATGGTAAATGATTCTAGATGTATTATCATACATACAAAAGAGATCATACAATCAATCTGTAGTTACATTAAGTTACTACTAGTTAAACATACTAGTATCATATTTCACAACTTAACCTATTCTATTTTGTTCATGATTAACAAGAATTAATGTTATAATTAACATAACATACATAGGCCAAGAATCACATTGTTCTTCCAATGTTATAGGGAAATTAACAAAATAATATCCCCTTATTTGCTCAATTAACACACAACAAGTTAAAAGTTTATTCCAACTCTTAGATTGATAAAATGTTCCACACCTCCTATTCCCTACTTGATTCTAATGAAAGGTATAAAAATAGCTCTTCAAAAAAACATGTTATAAGTAAAAGAAATCAATAGCAATCAAATCAAGGGTGAATAATATCATACTAATTATAATCAAATTATAATTCTTACTATATGATTTAATTTATAAATCAAGGTTTCCCACCTCATGTGGTTTTGAAGTCAAGTAATTACTCTAAAGAGTGATAATTGAAAAGTATAAATCTATCATCGCAAAGACTCTTATTTACCCTCCCAAAGTAAAAAGAAAATACCACAACTCAATGTTGCCCAAGCACTACCTACTTACCCAAGCTTGTAAGTAGAGTATCTCAATCTATTTTCACAACCAGGAGACAGATATGCCAACCATAAAGATGTGTCCATCCATCCAATATTAAAAATTATCTCTCACATAGAGTAGAAAACATTCTCCCATAATTTTCAAGGGAGTAAAGTAAAGCAATATTTAGAAACAATTCCCATTTAAGAGAATACTAAGTCAACATCATGAATATAAGAATTCTTTCAGTAGAATCATAATAATGTCAAAGGAGAGTTAGAAAATAAAAACTCATCTCTAAGAAAACTAAGAGGGATGATACCACATATCTTAAGAGTGAAAATTTCATAAACAAACTCTTAACACAAAGGAATTATCAAGCAATACAACAACACTCTACTAAGAATATTCCCACCACCCTAGATGGTACAAAAATAAAATGGTCTTATGAGATTTTTCACTCCTAGGATTTATAAATATAAACACAAAATGTTAGAACAAATATAAATTAAGTGAGAATCATCTCAAGCTTATAGGTACTCACAAAACTCAATGACAAAGATGACTTAAAAATCAATAAGGATGTAATCATACTCGAAGTGTTCGATTTAAGTATCCAAAATATGGTAGAAATATTTTATTCATAACTCATGAGCTATGATATATACCCATCTACCCAAGCCTCGAATACAACCATCACAATTAGGACACATGATAAATCGATATCCTAAACAACTCAAAGGAGTATGTGTTCTTAAAGGTGAACACTCATGGGTTTCCACACACATTATCTGAATGTCACAAAAATCCAATCGTTGTATAACATACTTCCGTACTGAGATAACACAAATCTAAATACCAGTGTAAAACTTTATGTCACTAGGTTCACAAGACACAAAAATGCTAATAGACTCATTAAGTCCTAGAGTTTAAGCCACATCTCTAATACCTCATGTAATAACCCCATTATGTTACATTTTTTTAAAAATGTATTTCTATGTCTAACCCAACAGAGTTGTTATAGAGGAATTTACTAAGACCAATGCACACACCATATTAAGTTTCAAAACATAATATACATTTTGTGTTTGTTTTGATAATATTAGTACGTTTTGAAAGTAAATTGTAATATATATTATAACTTTCATATTTTAAGCATTAACATATTTATATGGGATAAATCTTATATGAGTTTGTATTTTATATTTATACGTAGCCATAATGCTTTAATTATAATATGTTTATATTAAATTATTCTATTCATGTTTATGTATGAATAAAGAGATGTAAATCTTTTGATTAACATATTATTTTTATTTTATATAGACTAACTAATGTTTTAAATAACATTGAGTTTGCAAAGATTGATATTTGAGAATATCAATATTTGACAAGATATTGTGAAGGCATATATGGTATATATACAATACTAATGAATGCAAATAATTAACAGAAAATAGTTAAAAGTAATACTTATTTGGTTTATTATCAAGAGGTAATTATCTTATTATATATGATGGGAGTTTGAATATCCTAAAAACCTATCCTTAAATCTAAAATCTAGTTTTAAATTATATGCATGGACTATGTAAAAATTTGTAAGAGTTCCAGTTATCATGACAAAGGTGGATTTGTTTAATGTTATACTCAAATTGTAAAACATAATCGGCATGCAAAGTGGGATTTGGATAAAAAATAATGATTAGTGAAATGCAGGAAAGCTCGATACAGTAATTAGGAGGTTTACTAGTTATTAACTGGAAGTTAAGTGAGTTAAATGGAAAATATTGGATTAAGCATAAAAATTAATTGGGAGCTAGTAGATACATGAGAACTCCGATCAATTTATAATTGACATGGAAATTTTAATAAGTAGCGAGCCATGGAGAAGAGGAGACATGATCAAGGAGAAGTGGAAATGAGATGAGCAAGATGAAAAGGATTTTGTGGTTTTAAATTTTGTACCATTGAAAAAGGTAGGTGATGTAATTTAATTATGTCAACTTTTGGATATTTTTGTGTGAATGGAATCACTTTCTTGGGATTTAAGTGATAGCAATTTAAATGGAAAAGTACAAGGTTAGATCCATGGATGGCTTGTCCATCCACAACGCTAACCCTATATGCTATAAAAATCCTTAGGAATAAAACCCACAATAGTTGAGTTCATTCTTTAGGGTTTGGAGTATTTAATTTGATATGTAGAAAATAAAAAAACCTAGGCAGTGGGTTGATAAATTATGGACTCTGTATATTTTAGAATTTCCATATGTTTATATACATAGAAATTTGAAGGTTGGTATTTTGAGCATACGGACATAATAAAAAGTTTTGGAACCCATTTAGATTTGTGTGAAGTCTATGTCAAACAAAAATGGGAAGGCTCAATTTTAAATTCTATTTGATTTTGGTTTGGGGATTTAGTGACTGTGGACATTGGACATATAAACCAATAATGATATAAATGACTACATAAGACTATTTATAAAAATAACACAGTAAATCTATTTATGGATTGTTTATTATATGTTGGGAACTTGTGGAAATGTACCAATGGAAAATATGTTATAATACAAAAAAATCCAGGGATGTTGTAATTAGACTTGAGTTCTAAATGTTTTAAAACCATGAGAGTTTTCTGATTAAGTATTCGAAATAGGATATATGTATAATTATAAATTTGGGATTGTGTGTGTGTGTTATGAAATAGTTTATAAAAACAAAAAGGTAATATGATTATGTGTATTAAAATCACACTATTATGTGTTATGATTATAGTAAATTAGGTATTCACTGAGCGTATCAAACATAGAGAATATATAATTATGAGCTCAAAGTTTGGTTAAATGTTATAAGACTAGGTTTGTGTTTTTAATCAATTGAATAAGATTTGATACAATGCTATATTTAGGGGACTTTCAGTTATCCAAATATTTCACTGTAGTCGATTGGGATTAATGAATAAAATGGAATTCTTGATATAGAAAATAATTATTATAATAGTGGTCTTTTAGCCAAATGACATGGTCAAATTGTGGCATATGTTATAAATTAGTAATGTTAAGTATTAAGTGGCTCGATTTACAAAGGAAATTATATATGATACACATATGCAGTGTGGGTAAATTGTACAAGTTTGTAAAAAGAACAGAGCATTATCATTTATAAAGGATGACTATCATAAACATTAGACTTGATACTTATAAAGTTGTATATATTAAAAGAGTTTAAAGGTTTATGAAATTACGTTTTAGTTTTATATATACCTAGGAATGAACTATGTAAATTTATATAAAACTCTATATATCAAAATAGTGGTACGTTTAAATTATCTATATCATGGGATATGGATAATGAAATGTAACTAAATATATGAGGTATATGTATAAGAGAATATAGATCTTCTTACATGTATAGATCCTTTATTTATACATTAGGTGGCATGAATATAATTATAGTATGTGTCTGAGCACATAAGTCATGAAACCTTGATGGATTGGGAACTATATACACATAACCTAAATTTTGGATGAATAAATTAAGTTTTTTTAATATAGTTTAGCAAATCATTATAAAATTTATATTATATTAAATGGTTTAAACTTTAGATTATTAAATTGATAAATTTTATACATAATATTTCTTAAAGGATTTTAGATTTTTGGAATGACTGGTATTGCACTCGTATGGTATATAAACTTGCTTGTTGTAATATTTTGTATGAGATCTAAATATAAAATAGCTTGTTGTAATATTCTCTATGAGATGTATATTATAATAAGGTTAATTCATTTTTTTTATGGACTAAAAGTATGCAAAGTAATTATTTTTGTAACTAGTATATGGATTTTACTTGCTAGTAGAAATAATTGCATGAATCTATTGGTTATTATTGAATGTTAACCAAACCTAGCATTGATGGTTCTAACTAAGAAGTGAGACAAACTTTACAGGCTTATTTAGCATCATCAATGCAAGATGAAGGTAATCTAATGAAGTGATGTATATGGAATTGACTGATCCTAGAGATCAATAGCTATTTGAAAAACTTTGGCTAAAGTAATGTTGATAGATATTGTTATTTCATATGTATGATTTACAAGTTTGTGTGATATCATGTTAGATCATATTTTGTTTATAATACACATCATGAGGTAGAAATCTTACAACACATGGGTACTAGCATGTCCTAGATTCTCTCACCATCACTATCTACCTATCCATGAAGTGAGGGACATTCCCTATGGGGGATTGTGTAGGGGATCGATGATCTGTGGTTGGTGTGAAAAAGTGGTCAGATAGTGCTCTCCCTCTTCACTGTTGTACTTATTTGAAGACTACACTTGAGATTATTGGAGATACACTTTAGTTAGAGTAGCTTGAGCTCCGTGGAGCATAGCATCTATCATTGAACATTTGATAATGTTATATGCCTATTGTAAATGTAATTAGTTATTGTAATATATTTACAATGGTGGTTAGATTATATATTATGATTACTTTTCTTGTGTAATTGTGATTGATTTCTAATGATTTTACATATTATTGTTACAACATTTGCTTATGTTAACTATGCTTAGCTTAGTATGTTAATGATTACTAACTAGATTCTTGTGGTATAATCTAATGAAATAATAAATTGTGGGTAAAGTAATTTAAAAAAAAATACTACATTATTCTAATAAATCCTTGTGGAGATGTTACAAAAAATATCTATTTAATATAATTTAATAATTATTTTAATATATATTATGATTTTAGAAATTTGTTGCATTGTTTTTAGTTAACTTGTGTTAATTTGACCAAATCAAGTATGCTTAGTCATGTAGATTATCCTCAAATTAATTATATTTATCTTGTGACCTTATTTACAAAACTTTCAAAATGTGTTTGGGATTTATAAAACATTCATTTTAAAAAATTATGGATCTCCATAATTAATGGTTCATCTAACATAACAATTGGTAAAAGTTTTGAAAAGGGGGTCAAGAACTAAGTAGGATTGATTGTGGGAGAAACTTCATGATTAAGTATGCTTGAATAAGATTAATATTGGGATAAGTGACCTCCCAAAAAGAATTGATAATTTAACGTTGTGAGTATTATATAGATGCAATGAATGTTGAATGAATCATTCTTACTCATGAAACATGGATTCTTCTGAACCACTACATATAAAATATGAATCAATATAAATTGATTTGAAATTACACAACTAAATTTGAAATCTATATCACCTAATAATATAAATATTTATTTATATTTTCACATAAATTTTTAATATAATTTAAAATAACTAATATTTATGAATTGATACTCATGAATAGAAGTGTCGATCTAGGATGTTACGTGGGTCTTGAAAGGGTAAAAATTATGAACTTAGATAATGTATAAATCAATTGCATCTACACCGTAATGCATATTCTCTACAATTTGAAAGCTATGTAATTTAATTTAATGGAGTTTGTAAAGTCCACATTTATTGCTATACATATAGGCTGTTTTTATTGATAAAATATGTGTAGTATCATATTTTCAACGGATACAGATTTTCTAGGCATGAATTGCAAAAATACTATGCAATTGGAGAGGCAATTTTATCAAGTAAAATTAATCTAAATTTTCCATAGAATAATGATAATTCAAATTATTTGGACATAATTAATATATTTATATCTAATTTAGAAATATTAACTAACTTATAATCGTACAAACAATAAAAATAATATTTTAAATTAATTAGATGTAAATGAACTTTAAAATATTAACGAGTTTTAATATATTTAAATTTTAATATTTCTAATACTTCAGAGTTTTTTTTAATTCTACTATTATAATTAACAAGGTAACTACGTTAACTAAAACATTTGTTTAACTTTAGCATTGTAATTATGTAAGGTAAAATCTAACGTATCATATTAATAGTTCATAAATATATATCTTTTAATGTTATGTTAAAATGGATAATTTTTAAGTAATGAAGTAATCTAACTCTTTTTAGAATATGAAAGTTAAGTTAGACATATTTTGAAAAAATTGTACTTATTAATTATTTTTTCAATATTTAATAATTATTATGTTGAGAAGCATTCTACAATAAAAGAGGGGTGGAGAAGAGCTCGATATCGTGACTGTGTTAGGAAAAATGACTAACATCTTTTTTTTAATTTTTTTAGAAATATAAATAAATAAATTAATATGAAATAAAAATGAATCATCAAAAAATTTGAAAATATATATAAAAATTATAAATCTATATACAAACAATATAGAATTTATAAATATATATAAAAACAACAAATAAAAAACTTTTTTCATATTTTTTCAAGTAGCTCTTCAAATAGCCCTTAAATAGTGCCATTCTTGCTCTTGTTTTTGTGATGCAATCTTAGTTTTTTACTTGATTACTTTTGTGGAAGGGGAAGGAAAAGGGATGTTTTTATAATTTTTGTTTGACATATTTTTGATTTTTGGTTTATTTATTAATTTTTATTTTTTATTTATATAATATTATTATATTTAAGTTAGATAATTATATTATTATAAATGAATTATATAATTATTATAATCATATATTAAATAACTAACAAATTTATCTTAGTATGTAAAATATGTCGAGATATTATTTTTGACGTGCCTATTCCACTTATTAAAATGTCAAAGGTAAATCTATTTAAAAGATGTTAAGAGATATTAAAATGATATATCTTGATGTATTTTACATAAATTTATTTAAGATAAGTACGTTAGTTTATATAATATTATTATATTTAAAATTAGATAATTATATTATTATAAATGAATTATATAATTAGGATAATCATATATTATATAATTAGCATATTTATCTTAGATAAATTTATGTAAAAGATGTCTAGAAATATTAAAATGATATAAGTTTTTTTTACATAAATTTATTTAAGATAGGTATGCTCGTTTATTTATATTGGAATTATTGATTTAAGATAGTTTTAGATTTTATATTGTAAATAATTAATTAATTAATTAAAATTCATTAAATATTTATTTATATTTTGATTAGTAAAATGAAAGTTAAAAGGTCCCCACGTATATATTAATATAATATTTTTTTACAAAAATATCAATTTGATATTAAAAATTATTCATAAAACATAGATTAAAAAAAACAATTAAAACTATTTTTTTAAACTAATAATACATCTTCTGAATCTATAACAAGTAGTAATAAAACCATGCTTTCAAAACTTTTAACCAAAATATCAACTATATATGATAAACTGTTCATAAATCATAGATCAAAATAATGTCATTATTATTGACTTATACTATCAATAATACACATTTTACAACAATACAATACTACTACTAAAACTTAACTTCAAAAGAAGAAGAAGAAGAAGAGAAAGCAACCAAATTTTTTTTTATAACATAGTCAAACCAAAAAAAAAAGAAAAAATTATCAATATAAACTAAACGTAAACTTAACGTTCAAAACCTAGTTCAATCACTTCTACAACAAAACATTTACATTTATGTAACCCGGCATTAAAAACAATCCCCTTTTATTGTCATAGTTTTACCTTCCACCGGATTATTCATATCTTTCTCCAGTGTAGGCCTTGGTTTCACACCTGAATTATCTATAGAAAGGTAACAACCCCTAAAAACCTAAAAGACCTTCCATCTATTAAACTTTTCATCACAATCAACAATACCTTTACCCCTCCGATCTAGGATTGACTACTAAAACAATGTGAATTGAAACTTTAAAAAACATCCACTAATTAATTCCTTCCTCGCTAACTCTAAGTACTGTTGCATTCTATAAATAGCATATTTAATTTGTAAGATGGGTGAGGCTCTCTCCTCCTTAAAAGGTGTCAAGAGCTCTGTCCATTTTTTCACATCTTCTTCTACACACCTATCTGCCCAAGTCCCTGAGAATATACTCATATTAAGCTTTCACTTCAAATTGAGATTCAAAGCTTTATATAGATTTTATTCATTTGACAACGGAGCTTTGATTTTAGCCAAAATCTTAATCAGCCTAATAAGCTCAACCCTTAGCCAAAGAGGGATCTTATATTCAAAAGATTTAAAAAATTAAAAACCCATTTCCTTGAGCTCTCATTGTGAAAATAATAGATATAAACTTTGATCAAAATATCACCCACAAAAAGGTTAGGTTCCAATTTGAGTGGAAATACATAATTGGGCTATGCACACAAGTTCCACATAAATAGTTCTTCCTTTTTTATTAGAATAAGGTAAGTCCTCAAAAAAATTATTTGGTCTGTTAGACATTCATTAGCAAATTAGATGTCAACATTTGCAATCAAATTTTTATCTATGACCCTTTCAGATGCAACACATAGACTGTAAATGGAGGCCTATATGCCAACATTTTCTTATAAAGTTCACATTCCTTGACCATTGTTCCCTTCAAACAAATTATAGTCTGATATCGAGATTCAAATTCTTTTTCATCCTTTAAATTCAAATTTTTCATTCCCCCTCTAAATTCATATTTTTATTCCTTGTAGTTAGCTATAACGATCTTCATATGATAACTGTTATATAGGTGGACCATGTTCTAAATATATAGCACAGAAACACCCTTTATGTAACCGAATCATTCTCATTCATCCCGTCACATACCACATTACGCAAAGTATCCAGCTTATCCTTTGTTTCTATATTATTTTTTAACACTCTGGCTCTACGGTATTCTAATTCCTTGTTTTCAAACTTAATAATAGTGAGAGACTCCTCTAAATAAATATAGAATAGCCCTCATTTCTCATACCCATCTCCATATCCTCCCTTATCACAGTGCCCCAACATACATATTTTACCTTAAAAAAATAAAACTCTAAGTCACTTTCCACCATCTCACACCTTTGAAATCGGTGTTATTAATGTTAATTTATTCCTATAAATCTACTTTTATGCACGATCTAGGATGACCTACAATTATCCTCTTTATTGCAATAGACTAAGACATAAATAAAGTCAATCAAATAGAGCTTGTGTATATATTATAATGAAATTTATGTGAATCTCATCCCACCTTTGGTTGGATCAGTTTCATGTTTTTCCTTCTAATTTCTTATAAAAATATTTCAAAGCATCATAAATTTTCCATTCTAACTGTATCGGCCAACCGATAGAATTTTTGGTATATTTGCCAATGGTATCAGACAACCCACTACCATTTTATGTTTGTCCAAAGTGTATCAAATAACCTAATACAATTCTATATTTGATTTCATATATATAAGCTAGCTTGATATAGTTATGTTTAATCAGTTTTAGTTGACTATATCAGCTAGCCTAATACTTTTTTTTACTTGTTTAATTTCTTGTATAATGTAAATTTAGCTTTTGAAATATGTAATTTTATATATATATATATATATATATATATATATATATATATATATATATATATATATATATATATATATTTCTTCCTATAAACTATGCTTAATAGTTTTAATACTCATAGGATCTATCATTTTGGGCCAAGCCACTGTGATTTTTACTTGTACCATGGTTTGATAAATATTCCCTCAATACTCAAGCCATTAGACAACAATATTTACAAACTTTAGTTTTTATGGTTTAAATCTCTAAGAAAATTCCATTGTATTTCCCCCCTTTGAGGTAAGGGATGGATCATAAAAATAACTCATCTAAAAATAAATATCTATACATATAATGTGTTATATATAAAATATGTAATAATGTAAGGTATGTATTCAAACATGATAAAAGTAATAATCAAACAAATAATTAATCATTCAAGTATGTATGACACATGTAATTCAAGGCAATGGGAATACATGTATCATTCCAAATAGATATATAAATTAAGCATGCCATAATAATCATTGCATTACATTCATGATCTAAATCATGACATCACACGTAATATAAGAATGTGTGATAGGAACCATGACGCAATATTAGTAATAATCATATATATGCACATAATACCATTATCATGATGTACATAAGCACTCAAGACATAATATAACTATGACCTAACATGGATAATATGTTCAAGACATGGACTATATGATCCCTAACACAAATGGCATAGGAAATGACAAAAATAATAAGTGCACTCATGGAACATGTAGTATGGCACTTATCAATCATCACACAATTTAAGAATCAACATTAAACATGCATGGAGGGATCAATCTTAGTCTACATAATAAATCAATGTCATCACCCAATATACAAACATACAATGTCCAAATGAAATATAAACCTATATTTAACATTATAATATGATCAATGGATCAGTATAGAAAGATACAACATGTACATATGCAAAGATTCTCCTAGTTTATAAAGGTAGTTTGTTGATGTAAGGAATGCCTTACATCCATATATCCATGTATCATATGTAACCTATGTTTCTTGCATCCCACTCATGTAAACCTTGAAAATATTATGCATATAAAATAAATATGTAATTAAACATGTGTTTTATAAATAACTTGAATCAATTAGATGACTAGAAAAGCATGTCATGCATATATCCTACTTTTTAATTTTTTTGAATATATTATTATTAAGTTTTTGAATTTTTGAATATTCTGAGTTGAATCATGTTCCTCCTAAATAATTATCCCATAAATTGGATGATCATGTGTAGATCCTGGATCGATTGATGAAACAGTCACATGTCATAGGTGAGTATTAACATGTGTATCAATATCCAAATTGTATACGTGATCGAGAACTATAAAATATACATCATCATCATCATAGTTAATATGATCATATGTCTGATATTGATATCCAATATCCATATTAACATGTGGACTTCATTGTATTATAGAAGAATGTGTTGGCGTACACTATGGAACACACATAAAAGTCTATAAAACTAGCTTAGGACATGGCAAACTAGGTAATGTTTGTTGAATTAAATAGACCGATGATATAAGGGATGTTGGATAAATAGTTTTCATGAAGATAAATGGACCCATACATTTTTTTATATAAAGTTGGGTGAAGGTGGTATAAAAAATGTCTTTGGTTAAGTGAGATTCTCATATGGAATACATGAATCCATAGCCACTCTGTTTATATATATATATATATATATATATATATATATATATATATATATATATATATATATATATATATATATATATACCAAAGATGATATTGCATTTATCATATTATCCATATATGACCTAATAATATGCTAAATTACTTAATATTGATAAAAACTAAGAACCAAGTAGTAAAAATTGTAGGTCCTATCATATGTGGTAGCACAATGATCCCAAGAGATTTTTGTCTCTTTCCATCAAATAATTTCACTATAGTAGTCATACTAGTCAAATATATGTGTGCATACGCAAGACTAGTAAGCAATGTCATAGTTATTATGTTTTCACTTGACCCATTATTCACCATAACACTACGTATAAAATGCAAGTCAATGAAAACATCCACAAATAAAGGCACATCTAAATAATCACCATCAATAATCTCATCCTCATTAAATGTGATTACATGTATTTTTACTTGTGTATCCTTAAGTGTAATAATAATAAAATCTATAGGATTATCCTTCCTTAGTTATAGAAGCATAATAAATCAGAGGAGGATGCACACATCTTAAGTCATAAGCACTTCATTAGTCTTGGTCTCTTTTTCTGCATGATTTGGAAAATGACCAGAAAATATACTAGGCCTCATAATAATTTGTACAAAAAAATCATTCATAGGTGTATTAACATAATTGACTTCAATATTATCATCTTCAATCAAATCATGTATCTTATGTCTCAAACCATAACATCTATTATTAGAATATTTCATGCATCTATGCCAGTCACAATATGCATTGATATCAAACCCCTTATGTTTATCCCTTGTCATGTCAACCCCCATTCATGAAGGGAGAGATTTGATATAATGCTTGAGTACATTTTTTAACACATTATGAGGAGATTTTGATAATACTCTAAATTTCCTAATTTTAAGAAGCAATAAAATAACCATATTAGTAGGTTGTAAAATTTTAATAATTTTTTCTTTAGCCTTATTATTAGAATCATTTTCCTTGGATTAAAAATTTCATTTTTTTTGAAACTTGGTGTTAGAAGATGTTGGAGGATTAGACCGATACTTTAGATTTTTCATCGTAATTAACTTAACTTTATGGTCTTTAACCTTATGTCACAACTTATTTAAATATTGGAATTATTTTAACATAATAAAATCATGTATAGAAGCAAGTATACTTTGATTGAATATGTAGTGTAACTCATTATCACCATAAGATTTGTTATTTTAGAGAGAATGGTCTTATAATGAAGCACATAGTAACTTATTGGCTCATTATATCCTTGATTTAGTTTTACAATTTGAGCATAGGAGAGCTCCTCCTTAATTGAAAATTAAGTTAAAAATAAATTAGCAAAATGATTGAAAGTGTAACAACCCATAGGTTAAATACCAGAAAGAAAAAAAAAGGCCAATAATTACTTTTCCCCTTCTAATCCTTAATTAGTGGTCATGAATAGTAAGTTTCTACCAATAATTAAGATGAAAGCTTTTCATAAAGTTGAACTAAATTCACCATTCTATCATAACCTATTCTTATAGCTCGTTCATAATCTACTTACACTAATACGTTATACTCTTTTCTCCTACACACATCTACAATAGTATTTACTTCACAATAATATTCCCCATCACTCATTTATGTATTAAACCCATCCCCACTTTCTTCCTTTCCTATTTTACCTTAAAGTCGTATTTTCTAATTTCTTTATCAATATACTATATATTACACTCAATTTTATTTACCTTCATATTCTATTTGCCAATACCTAACCCATCTTTTAACTTACCATCAATTATTTCTATACAAATACTATTAACTGCTACACACACTTCAATATTCACTCCGTATAATATCTCAACATATCTATTTTATTACTTTAAACAAAATCGCAAGTAGTACACTAACCTTAATTTTTAATCATCTTAAGCTTATTCTTAACCCATATAAACATCGTGCATAAACGAAATACTAACTTTAATTTCACATTCACATGCATAATCTAAGGTCGCTCTTAGGTGGTCGATGAAATAAACATGATGGACTTGAAGACAATAAAAGAATGATAGTCTTGATTCATAACTCATATAGAGTTACAATGAACGACACCACCAATGCACAATCTTTAGATGATATTATGCAAAATGATACATACAGAACATATGTAATCAATCAGTAAAGAACATGATCAATCAAGAGAAGAAAGTCTTTTCTACGCCCGTTTTACTTATCTTGCATGAGATAGCAAACAAAATACATCAACTCAATGTTGCCAATGTTTTTCCTTCAATAACAGTTCTCTATTTATCATGATTACCACATGCATACCATCTAAAAGATGCTGGAATTAAATGATTTTAACATCCTCTCCTCTCCTCGCCTTCCCCTTCCCTGCCTTACATGAATGCTTAAGTCAATAAAATGCATAGATCTCCATATGTATTCAACATTTAAACTATAATGTATTCGGTCATGATTTTCAATCACCATAGCATACAACATCAGGACACTATTTGAATGTTACAATGGAAGCAAACACATATGTATTAAATAAAAGGTGTAATATATGCTCAGACGTTTTGAGTGCAATTTTAAAAATTATTCGGGGGTTTCAAAAATAAAACGTGGTCAAACCTTGAGAGGTTTCTTTGGTCATTAATTAGCATCCCATGGAGCGTTCGAGGTAGTCTATCCGAACATCCATATCAGAAAGCCAATATTCCGCTTGGGAAACATTTGGCATGCTGTCTTAGGTTTGGCATGATAAATTATTTCAATATGTTGATTACCTTTTTATTTGACATATTTTATCAAATGTTTTATCTTACTTTGTGTTTTTGAAAAATTAGCTTGTGCTAAGAAAGATGGTTTAGCAGGCCAGCGGCCTGAGGAGGGTAAATATCTAGATAGAATAATACATAATCTCTCTGTATTATACCAAACCTCCGATAATAGCAATCTCCATATAGAGAAGGAGGCGCACTACAAGCAGGTTTACGAGTTGGCTGATATAATGAAAAGCATATGTTTTGTATTTGTAATGATCAGCCTAATAGATAGCTATAACCATAGGCGCTCTGAATTTACATCCATCCGAATGCAACCGAGGGCAAGTTTCAATCAAGTGTATTTTATTACAACGAGTTCAAATAGACTTAAATATTTTAAGATCTCCATTCACGAATCCATATTAAATATAACCTTAATGGTCTTATTAACTTAGAGAGGAATATTATTAGAAGGCTTGAATAACTTTTCATGGCTTAGATTCATAAATTAGTTATATTTTAAGAATTATTTCGTATAATTTGGATTTATCAGTAGTTTAAATTTTCAAAAATTATTATAAATAAATTGGATTGTATCGAGATTAAATTTGATTTTTTACAAATAAATCACAATTGTCTAATATATTTGTAATAAGTCCAAACTATTTAAAATTATCATAAATAATTAGTAGTTGAAAACTATCATAAATAAATTGGACTTCATCAAGAATTACTTGGACTTATTACAAATAAATCACATCTATATTATATATTTGCAATGAGTTCAAATTACGCTGTCGTTCAAACTGGTTCACAAACCATGCATTTATAGATAACAAGACTTGGCAGTTTATTTATTAAGAAAAAAATAATTCATACAACAATCAGGGGCTTGGGCGATATGTGATTTAAGACACTTGAGATGATTGAATGCCACATGTCATCCGTTGATTGGATCATGAACTATTTGTTTAAACTGATTTGAGTGACGTTCACACGACCATCAAATCTTATCTCATATTTGTGTAACTACCACGTGTCAATAAACATGTTTTATTAATATATTATTAATATAATATTCCACACAGTTGAGTTACCGATATTGTGACGCGTGTTGCAATCTTAGGTGCTCGCATTGTTCGAAACTTCTATTTGGATTGGTTACCCTTTCGCACAATTGAGTCGTCGATATTATGTCACATGGCACAATCTTAGGTGCTTGTATGAAGTGTAATTTAAAAAAAACTAAAAAGATGAATAACATTTGTTGACACGCAAATGCTAAAAAACAAATTTTGATGCGCAAGTGGGACATTATGAGGCATAAACCCCAAAGATCATTTTTCATACACATGAATGCCGAAGTGTATTTTAGAAAACATAAAAGCTGAAGTGTAAATTCTTAGATGTGAAAATTATGAAGATCATTTATCGAAGACCATTTTGAAGGATGCAAAAATGCAAAGTGGGTGTTCAAACAATCAAATGCTATTAAATAGATGCACAGTTATCAAAATACTGAATTATCATATTAGAAAATATAAAACTCAAATGCCGAGTATATTTTCTAAAACCCAAAATGCGAAGTGCCACTAGAAATAAATATAAATAAATAAATAAATAAAACATTATAAATTCACAAAAAATGGACTAAATATTGAAAAAAAAAACATTTATATTTCTCATTCCTAAATTAAGGAAACACCATTTCAAAATTTTCAATCTTTTTATCACTAATTTTGCTAGTGCCTAGTAGGAAAATGCATTCAAATATTCTATTATAATGCTTTTGAAAAAATTAGTGAGAACAAGTGTATGACCTCTCTAATTTTTATTTGGTTTTCAAGCGTAAATGATACTATCTATGAGTATGGATGGTAAAAATGTGTCAATTAGATTAAGCCTCCATTTCTTATCCAAACAGCTTGAATAAATTTATGCTTCTTCTGTGTCTTTTTTTCCTGCATGAACTAGGACGAATCAAGCTACGTTAACCCTTTATTCTATATCTCCATTTGTTTGTATTATCTTAATAATGATTTTATCCCTAGAAACCCATACTATGTAATCTACTCCTGTAGAATCATTAAGTCTGACAAATAACATATCTCTGATTTGTACATCTTGAGTTGGATCAATTATAATTTTGTTTCTTTTGCTTCTTGGACCAACATATTTATCTATAGATGTCACTCCAAAATCAAGGGTCCTGTCATGAACCATTTTGTGCATATCTCTAAGTAGGCATATATCAAGATGAGTTCTAGGCCAAAAATCTATTTACACTCAACTTCATAAGGGAACATGTCTTATTTCATTATGTCTTGGATGTTTAGGAAGTAATATGTTAGATCCTTCCACTTATTATTTGTGATCAAACCAAATTCATTGAATTGTTGTATATAATTATTCAGATCATATTTAATTTATTTTTAACTCTTTTTTTTACTTCTATCTAAGTCATTTACAACTATGGAATGTTTAGACATTTCTCTATTTTTCAAGTCTTTGAAATATATTTTTGTTAGATTACCTTCCAGAACATTTGTCTCACCATTTTATTTTGTTCCCCATAATGTAATCGAGGGGAGAGGGGGCAGACATTGGGGAGAGGACCAATTTCTATCTCTTATAGAGTTTCTAAAACACATAATGGGTTGACCTTGATCCATGTATAGAATAAAGTATTAACCTTTTGTCAATCCTACTATTTTGTTTCTTCCTTTCAGTTGGTAATTATGAACATACTCTTTGAAATTCACTACCTCTTCAATCAAATATGGCATGAAGTTTTTTATATTTTCACATTTCCTATAAGTATACATCATCTCTACCACACACCATACATCTTTCCTCTTTATGCATTCATATAGGTTTACAAATGTGTCATTGATGTTCTCATGGGTATATCTTATAGGTATAAATCTAACATCGATATTGATAAATATTACAACACATACCTATACAAAAAAACTTGATTTTATGAATTTGTAAACGTAACCTTAGTTTCATATAAGGTTAAATATTTTTTAAACATAATTATGGATGGAATTACCTATTCTTATCATCCCCAAAATAGTTGTCTAGTCGAAGGTATAGCCTAGAAGGAAGTTTTTTGAAGGCACAAATTGAATGTGCTTCTTCTCTATATTTTTTGCATTCATAGTAGTAGTTGTTAGATAAAAGTGCATCATACAATGGATATTTTGAAGTTCCAAGTTTATATAGTAAATAACCATAATTATCTGGCATTGTTCATTCCATATCACTGAAGCACTTGTTCAATGAGGTGATAGTAAAGATAGACCCTCCAAGAACGTATGGTAAAAAAAATGACCATATCCACCTGCACGATGACCATGCGTTATAATCCCTACCATTGAAAACTCTAATATTATGTGAGTAACAGCTTTTCTTTTTGTCACTATCCACAACACAAATGTTTTTTGACATTCCACCTTGTCATGAATGACACTAAGGCATTTTTTAGGGTATTTCTCTGACATTTTTTTATGTGTGTAATACATTTATCTTGTAGAAAGTATTTGATTTGAGTGCATCAAAAATTATTTATTGATAAAGTCTAGAGAGGGACCCAAATCATTTATTTTGAGTCAACAAGATGCATGTTTTGCACCTAGAAAAGACATCAAACATGGTAATGGTCACATCATGAAAATTATTTTTCCACATGTTATTAAATTTTAGATACAATATTGGATCACATTCCATATCCACTAATTGTGCATTGATGTGGCACCTCATAATATTTTGAGTGGAAGATGTTGGAAGATGTTGAACATTTTCTCATAAGCCATCTATATCTACATGGCATGTTAGTTAGGGAGAAACATCTATAAAATCATCCACCAATTGGTCTAACAAATCTTTAGCTGCCATTGTCTTCTTATGTGGTTTTTGTCAAAATCTTCCTGCATGGAATGTATTTCATTCCTCATTTTTATGAAAAGTTTGAATGTCAAAAAAGTTACTTCTATTCAATCCATATATTTTAAGCCAAGATTCCAAAAAAATCTCTGTACCCTAAAAATCAATTCTAGTTTTGTTTTTATTTTTT
The DNA here is from genome assembly GCA_037957365.1 of Torreya grandis. Taxonomy (NCBI): domain Eukaryota; kingdom Viridiplantae; phylum Streptophyta; class Pinopsida; order Cupressales; family Taxaceae; genus Torreya; species Torreya grandis. The sequence continues at coordinate 135,817 of JARHVA010008870.1, read as the reverse complement.
TTAAACAAATTAACAGAAAGGACATCGAAGACATGTTGCCTCCTATCTATTGTGGTAGAATCAAGAAACTTTATCTTTGTATATTTTATAATCTCAAATGAAAATTTTGACTGAAAACATTTTTTGATGCAACATTTATATGCATACATTTTTGAAATCTCACTATCTATGCTTTCATCAAACTCCACTTGGCTGAGTGAAGTGTTTGGTTGACTTATTTTTTGGCCCAAGTATTTGTACGCATGAGCTAATTTTTTTATGCCTTTTCACTAAAAATTTTAGGCAAGGAGTGACTTCATTATCCACTACATGCCAAACATTTCTAATTTGTTTCTCTTTTAGTGTCATGTATGCTAAGTTGATTGCTCTACAAGTCTCAGTTTCCACTATTGTGTTAGAAGGCCATCTAACAATAGTGTTTCAGTTACCTCTATACTATAAGTCTCATAATGTTTTATAATATGCCATAGGTAAATTCCCAATTAATTTTATAACATTCAAACATGAATGCAACCAAAAATCTCCCTTGGTTGTGCAAATTCCACAAGACCAAAAGTAATTTTTTCATCATTTTCAAGAGTTGTAAATTTCTGCAACAAATATACCCTTTTCCCAAGAATTTTTTTTCTTATGCTTTCAAATGTGGTAATATCATTGATATATTAAACAAATGAATCTGAGCAAGGTTTTTATTGATGTAATGGTTGTATATGCATAATTAAACTCACATTATCTTGTTTTTGTTCTATGTCATTATCTATAAAAAAACTTTTTTGTGATGTGTTGCATCATTCTTGTGCTGCATATAGTAAAACAATCAACTACATCCCCTAAATTATCCACAAAAGATTTAGGGAATGGAAGTGGTAGAGTCATATAAAAAGCTTGAGTCATATTAATAGTTACACATTCAATAGGTATTTCTTCATTGTGGCATGTGGAAGTGAGATTTATGGGTTCTAAAGATTCAACATCTAGACCTACCACATTATGTATTCTTCCTTCAACAATGACCTTACCATTACTTATGAGAGAAACATAGTTTCCACATTGGAAATCCATGGACATATGATTTTTTAGCCGAAACATTTGTAAAAGACATGATAAGAGTTGTTAATCAGGTAATTTATAAAACCAATCCAATTTATACTTGTATGTAGGAGATAAAGTTATATTTATAGTAGAACATAAGCATGGAGATAAGTTAAAGCCTAAAAATGTTATAAATATAATGTAAAACATTTTTTTAATAACATAGTTTATGTCAATCCAAAAAAATAATATCTTTTAATATCATATATTGTAAACTTCAATTCTTGCTTCATCCTCTTTTGAAGGTATCTCCCAAGAGATAAATTTCAAACATGCATCGGAGCAGAATAGCCACATTGAGAAACAAAGCTAATTAATTCAATATTTAACCATGTATTTTATTACAATATAAAATGATATTGAGCAATGGAGATTTTGAGCAAAATTATGGAAAATAATTAACTTCTTATATTTTGGGATCCTGTATGTGATTTGAACATCTATTGTCGACCCAAAATTTTGAAGGTATCACTTAGGAGATACCTTTCAAACATGCGTATGGGTACCCTTGAAGGTTTCAAGGTAGTATTGGGTGATACCTTAAAGGGACTTATAATACCTTCAAGCATATCCATAAAATTAAGCTTATGGCTTCAAGTTTTAATAGCCAAGGACATGTGGCATGCACCCATGAGCCCATGACATCTCAACACTCAAAAAATATTTCATGTTCATTAGGCAAGTGACTCTCCATAATTACGCCAAGTGTCTCCATCCCATTTACCTAGAGACTGATAAATTGAACTTAATATACAAAATCTTAGGGATGTGTAACAAGTGTTGTGGTGGCATGTGTCTCCCTCTAAAATGATTATGTAAATATGTTAAAAATGGGACCCACTTCTCTCAGGCAATGACATGCCTTTTCTTTAAATAACTCTTTTCTTTCCTAAGGAACATCATGATGACACATGTCTTCAATAGAAGGGATAGAGACTTCAAGTTTGTGGTCATGCTCACCTGTGCACCTAGTTGATATGAGTATGTGATAAACCCAAACACTAGCTTCAAGATTATGGTCACAGTCTTTATTCTCTCCCAATAGGATAGATACAATTATTGGACCATGAAGACTCATATAGGTTAAATTTGATTGTAACCCCTACTCGTCAAGATTTTTTTGTGATGGTTTTTAAATCAATATCTAAAAAATTTGTGATGATAAGATAGGTGTGGTATAAGGAATACTAACAGTCATGCAAGATCATTAATGATATGGCATTTCAAAAGATTACATCTTGTTCAAGGTAAATCGAGTTGGGATTAATGACATGTATTCAAACACATGCTATGGGGTAATTTAAATATTGGGGAGATAAATAGGTCACCATCAAAGCCAAAATATTAAATATGAGGAAGAATGCTTATGCACTGACAATCAATGCATTTAAAGAGGTTGTCAAGAGCAAATTAAATGTTAAAATCTATAAAATGTAGAAACGTTACAAACATTAGAGAAAAAGAGTATTCTACTATCTAATTTCAATATACTATTGTGCAAAAAAAATGAGACCTAGATTTTGGTAGAACAAAGCAATTAAATAGTGCATATTATAGGTTTAGTCATGGATAGAAATAAGTTATTGATCCTTGTCATAGATACAAATAAGGTGGAAATGGGGATTGGGATAGGTCTTTCACAAACCTAATTAAATGACCTATATCCCTTAAAATTTTTAGAAACAATTTAATTTACTTTCTTCACCCTATCACACAACTAGGTGCATAAGCAAGAGCTCTTGCACTTCAACATCCACTTCAGGGTTCTGGTGTATAGAGGCTAATCAAGTTGCCTACATTCGGGCAACTAGATGAGGTCATGCATACCTTGTTAATCATATATAATGAAGGGGATATTCATTTATCTAGAGATATCACCATTTAGATCAATCCATAGACTATGGCAAGGGCCATAACCCTCCTAAGTCATGGAAGATCCTTATTGCCATATAATTCCACCACACTGCCAATTCATCCATATGTTCAAGATAAGTTTTCCACTAGGGTATGTATTTGAATCCCAATAGACTCCATTGAAGATATTACAATGCTCAATCTAGTAGAGTGTATCACAAATAGGTTTTGGAAGACAATGAAGTAGGCTAAGTAGGAAATAAAAGGAGTAATTGACATTGTGTATTGTATGATACACAATAATGAAGACTTCAATTGGCTTGATTTTATCACATTTGAGCTTACCACTAAGATCAACAAGGTACTTTCAGGTAGCTTGCAAAATTTCCAATATCAATTTTTGGTTTTGTTATTATGCTTCACCCAATGGAAGTCCTTACTAGGCCAAGTTAATGTTACTACAAACTTTTGGCCTACTAATGTCCTTATAAGCATCACTTGGACCAAGATAGGGAAATATTATGATCAATTAGGGTAGTTTAACACATTGTGGCTTGAGACTCTAACTTTAATCAATTCGTACCCTCAAATTACATAGGATGTTATGAAATATTTGGGGTAGCATGCATTGGTAACTAAGTTATACAATGGTATTTAAATCAAGGTTCATGAGTTGGCCATGCCAACTACGAATCTAGTGCCCTTTTTCACAACAATGGTTGAAGCACAAGTTAAAGTATGGATGCAAAGATCCCTAGTTTCATAATAATGCCAATAAGAGCAAGAATAATTGCATCCAAATACATAACCATAGGCCTCACCCCAGCAGTTTGCAACTCTTCCATAGTAAGAAAAATGTAAATGAAAGGGACTTGTATAGAGAGCCTCACCACCACCATCTAGAAAGATATCAAGGCAAATCAAGTCTTGGTTGGAAAACCCACCTGTTTCAAGAATATCTTGGGAGTATGATCTCATAATGATATGGTTTGATAAATAGTAAGTTTTTCAATGCATGATTAAAGACATTGGTCAAAAGGTCTATGATAAGGAGGAGGAGAAGTTTTTTTTAAAAAGTAGTGCACAATAGCCAAGTATAGAATAAGGTAAGTGGTCACTTTTTTTTCAATACTATGCAACTCACTCCCTCTATTATTGTGGATACTATAGGTCACGAAGAATATTAGCATAAACATGCAACATAAATTTTCTAAAAAGATCTAAAAGTTTGTTCGTCATCTGTGTAGTTTGTAGATCGACTAGAGGAAGTAGCTTGGTATGCCAACTGATGCAAAAAATTGTATTCATCATCAGGTGAGGCCTTCAACCAATATAATTAAACATTTGGTATTTTTTGGAGATATAGCCATAAAAATTATTGCCCATTACGTGATGTCTAGGGGCACAATGAGACACAAGTATACACTTTTCCCTCTGGTTGAGTCAAGAAAGTTTATTATGAACAAATGTGTCATGGTTATCGAATCTGAATCTTTGGAGCACTCATAATATGATATGGAAATAGATGATGTATATGTAATAAATGGATCCCAAACTACCACTATCTAAATTAGATCCACTGTGCTTACTTCCACTTATATGGAGATGTCTTTAGATGTTTTACAGCTACCATTATCTAAGGAAATTGAAGGAGCATATCCATTCTAAAAATATATTGCCCAAAAGGATTTGGACTTAGAACATATTGTTTTTTAGTGATGTGAGGAGAAATCATAAACACACAATCAAATTATTGAGGCTAGGTAGTTCATCAATGTATCTTATCTTGTTCCAGTTGTGCAAGTCTTTGGTAATCAAGTAATGTCTAAGGGCAAACAACTCACTACATTTCTGACTTAGCTAAGAAAAGATTGGGTGAGTGCACATAAACTACACACCCAAGGACAAGCTATTCACACTGAGATAGATTGGTATTTTTGAACTTCTAGATGAATATCTATAGGTCCTAAATACTCTTATGCATCAGGCTAAGTAGATTGCATAAGGAATGCTTGATCAGAGGAAACATCTTGAAAAATCCTTAGATTATACTAAAATAGAGTTCATAATGGTGGATAAAACTAAAGTTGTATTGAATGATCAAATGAATACTAGGGAAACATTGAATGATGCATTTCAATAGTTTTTAGAATCCAAGGATACCATGATGAAAAAGTTCCAAGTCTGGCAAAATGAGACAATGTAAAACACATTTGTTGTAATTTAAGCCTAAAAGTCTACAAATAGGTCAAATGCTATTATATCGTATATCTAACTTCATCTATCAAATACCAGAGACTTCCTTATCATCGTAGAAGAAGTAGATGTGCATAATTTGATGGTCATTTAGATTACACTACGTATTTTGCTTATCATGGTGTGGGAAGTACTTGGTAATTGGAAAATGCTTAAGCATGAAATCTTATAAGTTGAACCAAATATTGTGCATAAAATATATGAATTTAAGTTCATTCCATCATAGGAGCTCCAAATATTTGTTTAGAAGAGAAAGTTGGATATAAAGGAACAGTCTAGGCATCCATAACCTACACAATGGGTAAATATGTAGTTCAGGTTTTGTAGTTTAAGAAGAAAATTTTGATTTTGTAACATAGTCATAAGCATTCAGAGTGGGGTCAGGTTGGTTAAATATCCCTAACTTGGATGAGCACCTAGTTATAATAGTATATGGAAAACTTTAAAGGGTATTAGGCAAGTATGAAAAATAAGAAAACATGGAGTTATTACTTCCACTTTTATGAAAGCATAATCTTTTACAGCTTTAGTCGAGATTAGAGTTAAGATTTTGTCTCTAGATGAAACAATAGTTTAATTCCATGAAAGTGTTGGCCGTGGATTAAGGAAATTTTTTCAAGGTATAATTTTATCATCTATATTATGTTTTAGATGTCATTAGCGTTGTTATCCAAGAGATAGATATAAGAATGCCATGAATCTTTTCTTTTTGTATGCCAAAAAGCTATAATGTGAAGAGACAAAGCCATTTAAAAAGATATCTATAGTGATCTGATGTAATGTATTATTGTTTTGATGTGTGATAGAGATTAATAGACTAGATATGTTCTTTTTTCCTAAAATTCTTTTATCTATGCATATTACATAGTGTCTACTCTATTTTGTTTTAGCTTGTTCTATCTTGTATTATGTTATTTATGATCCAGAATTCTTAACACCATGTTAGTTTATCTTTATATTTATTTTAGTGTATAAAATTGAAGATTGTGTGAATTCACTCATGATATTATGATTCTTTTTTGCTTCCTGTTGTGCAAGCTATACCTATAATTTGCATGTTCTAGAGTATTTCCAAAAAAATATTCTTACATTCCTTTAACATGCGTATGATTAGAAATTTATTTCAAGGTATCTCTAAGGAGATACCTTGAAAGGCTTTTTAGTACCTTCGAGTGTACCCTAATGCATATTTATAAGGTATAAGGTATCTCATAAGAGAGACTTTCAAACATGCATTTGTGGTACTTTCAATGGGTATCCTAGTAAATACTTTGAAAATACACATGATTCAAATTATCTTTCAATATATCTCTTAAAAGACACTTTGGAGGGATTTTTAATACCTTCAATGGATCCTTTATGCATAAAGGTATCTCTTAGGAGATACCTTCAAGGTATCCATGAAGGTACTATAATTCCCTTCAATGTATATTTTTGGGGATACAGAGTTAGTTAGTTTCCCTTTTGTTTGAATGTTTCCATTTCTTTGTTGTTTGGTTCTCCCTTTTTTGTTTTTTTTTCACTAAAAAAAGTGTCACTAGCACAAGTTGATGACATTTCACGCCAGGTGTCTTCACTTTGGCCCTCCTTAACTTGAAACTATCTATTGATAGACAATTATCTACCCCACTCCCCTTAAAATTAATGTCCAAGCACTCCATATAGCATGATACTCCATAAGGACCACCAAAAATATCTTATGAGACACTCCTCGAGTGTGTGTGTCACCTTTATCATTTATCGAACATCTATCTCAAAAACTATTTCATCAATATTTTTGTTTCAGCCACTTTCACCAAAAGAAATTTATCTTGGTCTTTGGGACTTTTATCTATGGGCTATTTTTTCAAACATTTTTTTGACAATAGGTCCAAGAGACTGAACCTTCAATTTTTTTTATTGTGGACAAAATGTCAGAGAGAATTAACTGTTAGAGACTTTTGTATTGGGGCAGGTTCCCAAAAAATGACCCTTTAGGAAAAAAATTATTACTTTCAAACAAAATTACGTCTAAAGTCTCCTACCATCCTATGAATCAAAGAGCCCTAGCTACCATATACAAAGATAATTGCGAGTAAAACATCAACCAAACTAGAGCTGAATTGATTGCACAACATTCACAACACATAGAATAAGATTGTAAGTAGTATAGGGCATATACATTATAAGGACATCTTCATCTAGGACATTTAGAGGGGAAAATCCACCATCCCATTATTTAATTAAAGATTCTATAGATTTCATGGACGCAGTGTTTAATGCCACTATATTTAAGGATAAGGACAAAAACTATTCAAAATTATGGGATGTCATTGATTCGGTGGATGTATTTTCATTAGGAGATGATATGACACTCATAGAGAGATAATTCATCAAGGAATTGATGGATTTCAAACACCAAAGGTCACATTTTCCTATCACTAAACCAGATGTGATGTTGTGCATTGACTTTCTGTAGGATTTGTTTTTCTCAAGAAGGATATCATAGGATGCTTTCCTTGATCACTCTAAAAATAACATAGTTGTTACGGGTATCTTAGGACCTAACTTCTAAAGTTATTTATCTTTGTGCATAATCGATGATTATTTTGACAAATATACACTATTATAATTTAATAAAGAAAGATCAATCGAGATGGCACTCTCTACATGGTTTCTCTTAGACCAAACCATTACATGGAAGGGGAAGAAACTGAAGGGAATGGTTCCTATTAACAAATTTAAAATGGGAATACACATTGGCATGGAAATCCTCAATCAACTATATGTTATACAAAGTATCTATTTTGTCAATTTAGACTAGGTGTCATTATTTCATATGATGCTTACCCACGATGCTACATACAACCTGGGTGAGATCATCAGCTTCCATCTTAGAGAGAATATAATCAATAAGGATAATCATCCCACACCTTTGATTAGATTTTATATGATGTCATATTTACTTGATGTAGTTATGGGAACTTTTTATAAAGACCTTAGATCATTTTGGACTCTAGCCATAGACTCTAAGAAGAATTGAATATATGACCATTACTAGTTTATGCATATATAATGCCTATACCAAGCATATGGTTAAGATATCTAAAGATGTATATCCATAGGTTTGGAAAGAAATTCATGGCTCACCCATGCCCAAGATCAGGACAAATATTTATAAGAAATTTGTATGTAAAGGGTATTATTTCCTCTATCCAAATTTCATAGTAATCATGATTTGGGGGAATAAAGTTAATCCTTTGTGTCTTCCAAAGTTTATACTAGACAATTTAGCTGAATAGGAAATCACCTTTTAGCTATAGTGAAGTATTGAAGAGGACCTATCAAAGTAGAAGAAAGCCTTTTATTTTGACCACTTTGTAATAATTGGAAGAACGGTTTATACCATGAGGAAGCATTTTATAGAGGTGGGTAGAAAACACAAGATTTATCCTTTCCCAATGCTTCCAAATAGAGATTGGAATCCATATCAGATGATTCAAAATAACATAAAGGGATTCAACATCCCTTATAGCCATGTTCCCTATCCATATGATTCTTTTTTTCTTAATGCAAATTTTGACGAGGATGTTTTGGAGAGATTCAGGGTCTTTGGATTGAAGGAAAATCATTTGCAAATGATCCAAGATGACCCCACGGCCACTTTTATAGAATTAGATATCAAGAAGGGTCTATACAAGGAATGGGATCATTCTAGCTTCTGGAGAGGATAGTCTAAGAATCAATCCAAATACCAAGTATCTTCCTCTTCCCAAGGAATCCCTTTGAAACTAAAGCTGAAAGCTATGAAAAAAGAGCTCGAGTTGATTGAACCAAGAATGAGTATGGGAGCATAGGAAAGGGATCCCATCAGTTTGGATTCTAATGAGGAAGAGAAAACACAACAACAACTATTTATGAGCACCATTTAAGTATCTAATATTATTCCCTATGTAAATATTGCTTCATCTATTGGGATAGAAATATTAGAAGTAGTAGTGCAATAGGAAGAGAGGCTGATAGTCAAGGACATTGAGGATGGTTATGATGAGGAAGGAGTGTTGGAAGTAGCTAAGTATATGATCCTTAAAATAAGACTAGTAAAATCAACTTCTCCAGACACTCAACCTTTTGTAAGTTTTCCTTTATCAACTATACCCATTTTTGGCCATCTTTCAATTTATTCTATGTTGGGATCACCTAGGGTAGAAGTACTTAATTCTGCCTTCATTACTACCACTGTTATTTATCCACTCCCCACTTCCATTACCAACTCTATCCCACTCACCATGCCAATCCCCTATATCCCTATTGGAATTCCACTATTAGAGCCTTAAAGAAAAAGAAGGGGTCTAGGAAGGTGTGGATTTCATTAGCCACCTCACAACTCCATGTCCAATCCACATAGAATTTTTTTCCTCATCCCTTTCACCATCTCATTGCTTGAAAATTTCCATCAAGGGAAGGAAGGCCATTCCATAATTAATTACATTCCATCCACTCCATCAATTTGGAGGAGTGGATTGGTCTAAAATCATCTAGCCTTCCCTACTTGACATCCTTCTCAAGGCCCATAATAAATAGCTAGATTAAAAGGAGACTAAGGTGGAGTTTATGGTTACAACTTCTGATACAACATAATTATACATCCCTCCATGGGAAATGGATTTAAGAAGTAAGGCATGTCAAATTCCTAGCGTGAAGATCACCGAGCTTTCCTCTATTTCTATTATATTTGATCCACCATCCAAAAGTATACATAGGATGAGAAAAATTAATGTGGAGGATGATAAAGTTACTGAAGTAATCCTTGAATAAAGGCATGAAGTCTTCTCCCTCACTAAGAGGAAGAAAAAATAACCATGAGAGTCTTCATCCATTGAAAATCTAGTAGATCACACCCAGGTTCACAAGGATGCCATTGTTGCTATCCATGAGGGCACATAGAAGGCTCAATAAGAGATAGAGGCCCAAGTTGAGAAATTGAAGGAGAAAATAACAATATTACACATTCCTATAGGTATAGAAACAAAATTCCAAGAGGTAGCCTCTTGATGATATAATTTATTAGAAGAAATGGAGTTTATGAAAGTATAAATGCCCCTCATGTGAATAACACCAATAAGTTGTATAATAATTTAATAGAGGATAGTGTTAAATTTAAAATTCTTGTTGCATACACATATAACAAGTTATATAGTCATCTGGATTTAATGGTGACACTGGAGGCATTTAATGCCTTAAATTTGGTAATCATAAGGTAGGAGGCCAAAGAATGGTAATAGTTAGTTAGTGCCTTTATCCCTAAGTACCAAGTTCATGACGTACAACTCCAAGTCTTGCATTATTTTAAGTTATCCAAGGTAAAAGACACCACATGAAAATTGATCAATAGGATCAATTTTGATCAACTTGTAAAATAAACGGTAGATATCTTCAAATTAAGTCTCCAAGACTTAGTGTTGGAGAAGATAGAGGTAGAATTATGTGCTCCAAAGAAAAAGGTCACTGAAGTCAAGATATTCAAGAATAGATTTTAGATGACCAAGGGAGAAGATACAAGACTCCTCATCTAGGCTAGTAGGATTCATCGACCACCACTGCTAGATTTGAATATTATTGGATGACAACATGTCACAACACATCAAGTATATCAATATAATGAGGCTAAGAAGAAACAAGATGGTGAGGATTTGACATCTACAACTTTTGTTGCTTCACCTTCACTACCATGCCAACTAAAGTACATGCAGTAGTTTATATGAAGTAGCCTTGAGGCTAATATTTTGTGCATATATGATTTTGTAATGATAGATATATTTATAGTTTGAGCCTTTTTATTTTAAAATTAACTTTATATTCTGTACACATGCACATGTTGTATAGTTTTGAAAAGTCAATTTTTTAATTGATAACTATAGGTTGTCTCTTATATAGTTTTAGACTACAGTTAGAATTACATTTTCTAACTACTTCATGTAATCACCTTGCATGAACTTGGAGGATGAGGTGACCCCTTCCCCAATTCTATATATACAGTTGTAACCTAACTTAGATTTTTGTTAGATATTTTTGAATACAAGAGCAACATCAATGTTGATCACTTGAGAAGTCTTTGAGTATTTCTTTCTAAATTCTATGTAATTAGTTATTATTTCCATAGTTGTGTGTTTCAATAATCTTTAGTGTGCATTAGCTATGAATATATTATTGACTGTTTTGATTGATATGCTAATATTTAGATGTGTAATACCTATTATAATATTGTTAAATCTATTGATTAAGATAATTGAGTTCAAGTTGATTCATATTTCTAAATGTGTAGTAGTGCTTTCAATGGTATAGTGTTCTATGTGTGTTTAATAGCTACCTCAGATTATTCACAAGCCCAAGCTAGGTTTTTAGACATTTTAATTAGGCCCTATTATTAGATTTTGGTCTTTAGGTTTTTTGTTTGAATATTTTATTTAATAGATTTTGGTCTTTGGAATTATTATTCTGGACTTTGGGTTTTCAAAATTTTTTATTTAAAGTTTCTGCATCAGACATTTGTGAAAACAAATGTTCCAAATGACTTGTGAAATCAAGAGTGGATTTCCCCTTCAAGGTATCTCCTACCGGACACATTTCAAATAGGGACAAGAGTGGATTTATCCTTCATGGAAGGAGTACAAATTTCCTTTACATGGAAGGCACTACTAGATGCCTTAGATGAATTAGTCTAGGATATGAAGGGGTGCTTCAAACAATGAATAAGAACCCAAAATTACTATAAAGTTTCACCCCTAGAAGAAGATAACATAAGCACATCTACAACTGTAGAAAAAATAAAATGAATTAAACTAGAGAACCTTCAACTAATCTTGCATAGACACAAATTCAAATTTAATGGGAGGTTTTTTATTTAGATTTTACATGGAACCAAAAATAAATATGCCATAGACTTAGTTCAAATTTTATGCTAAGGCTTAGTCATGTTTATTAACATGACCAAACCTTAGTCTAAACATCTATGCTTCATCCCTTTTTTTTTTGAGACCCCCTTCATCATTTATATTATTCATGTGGTCTAATCTGAATCTAAATGTAAATTCCTTTTGTTATGTTTCCAACTATTGGGTTTTGTATTTCAGACATATCTTTTTTGATATTTTATTCGGTAATTCCTTTGGGACTTCTGAAATTCAATAATTCTACTGGACATTTTTTCTGCAACATTATTACTATAACAAATTTCTCAATACATTTTCCCCATAATAATTTTGCTGAAAGTAATCTTTGGGCTTTATGAAAGTACCATTCAAGATTTTTGAAATTACCCTAAGGGATTTTTTGGAAAGACCCTTACCCATTTTGTCATAGGCACTTTTCCCTTTCAAAATTACCCTTTGTACTTTTGTCATTGAACATTTTGTCTGACGTAAAAATCTCAAAATAATACCTAGAACAATCTTTCTAATGTAATTTTATCGAAACGACCCCAAGGGTACATATCCTTCTAGATTTGTGCAAATTACCCTTCAAAAGTTTTTTCAAGGATTATTTCCCTACATAATTGCCTTTCAACCTTTTAAAAATGGCCCTTTACCTTATGTGATTACCTTTCAGCATTTTTGGAATGGCCTTTTACCCTCCAGACTTACAATTTGGGACTTGTGTCTCAAGCCCTTTCCCCAATGAGAAGTGCACTTTGGACATTTTTAAAGTGCCATTCATACCTTTTGAAAGTGTCATTGGCCTTTTTTTCATAAACCCTTTGGCATTTTTGTCATTACTGCTTTGGCCTATGGAGAAATTCACCCAACATAATTTCCCAAGGACATTAATTTCATCAAACATTTTTTTGTTCTGGTCATTTTATCAAGTTGAAAACTTTAATCTATGTCACTTGGTTTAAGCTTTTATATTTTTTTGAGCCCTAACTTTAATATTTTTTATTATCTACAAGAACCGATCTCTCTCACTGCCAAGTGATATTTTCCAATTTGGATATCATCCACACCTATTTTGGTTGTATATTGTTGTATAATCCCATTTAGATTAATGGACATGTTTTCAGATGATCATGGTTTTAACCCTTCAAATGTTGTTATGAATTGTTGCTTGTGTTTCTATATTACAGCTTCAATGGAATTTTATTTGAAAATGAACATGTTTGGGTTCTTTCAAAGGTTTCTCCTAGGAGATAGCTCAGAAGACCTTGAAACACATATTGTGTTAATTAAAAAGTTCTTTGCAATGGATTTTATATAACCATGACACCTTTTTATTTGTAAAAATCCCTGATGTACACAATTGGAATTTTATTTCAAGGTATCTCCTGGGAGATACCTTGAACATGCACACGATTGTAAATTTCTTTCAAGGTATCTCCTAGGAGATACCTCAAAGGGCTTTGTAATAACTTCCATCTAGATTTAAAATTTCCTTACAAATAATTTGATATAAACATGATAAATTTTTATTTGGCAAGAACTTTGATGCACAATATTGGAAATTTCTTTCGAGATGTCTCTAAGGAGATACTTTCAAGATGCACCCAATTTGATTTTTTTTTTCAAAGTATTTCGTTGAATAGACTTGGAATACCTTAGATGTTGATTAAAAATGTCCTTACAAAGTATGTTATATAACTATGTCACCTCTTTATTTGGAAAGGACACTAATGCACACGATTGGAATTTTCTTTCAAGGTATCTCGTAGGAGATACCTAGAATGTGCACATGATTATAATTTTATTTCAAGGTATCTCCTAAGGTAAAAAATGAAGGGCCTTAGAATACCTTCCATATTAATTTAAAATTCCCCTATAAAGGATTATATATAAACATGATAACTTTTTATTTGGCAAGAGCTATGATGCACACTATTGGAATTTTTTTTTTGAGATATCTCCTAAGAGATACCTTGAACATGCACATGATTAGAATTTTATTTCAAGAAATCTCCTAGGAGATACCTTTAATGGCCTTGGAATAAATTTTGTGTTTATTTTAAGTTCCTTTAAATGGATTTGATATAACCATGACACCTTTTTATTTGGCAAGAACCCTGATGCACACTATTGGAATTTTATTTCGAGATATCTCTTAGGAGATACCTTAAACATGCACATGATTGGAATTTTATTTAAAGGTATCTCCTAGGAGATACCTCAAAGGGCCTTGGAATACCTTCCATGTTTATTTCAAAGGTCCTTGCAAATTATTTGATATAACCATGATAAATTTTTGTTTGGCAAGAACCTTGATGCACACCAATGGAATTTTCTTTCGAGATATCTGCTAGGAGATACCTTAAAAATGCACATGATTAAAATTTTATTTCAATCTATCTCATAGGAGATACCTCAAAGGGCCTTATAATACCTTCTATGTTTATTTTAAAGGTACTTACAAGGGATTTTATATAACTATGATACCTTTTATTTGACAAGAACCCTGATGCACACAATTGGAATTTTCTTTCGAGGTATCTCCTAAGAGATACCTTAGACAAGCACACAATTAGAATTTTATTTCAAGGCATCTCTTAGGATATATCTAAAAGGTCCTTCAAATACATTTCATGTTTATTAAAAATGTCTTTGCAAAGGATTTCATATAACCATGATAACGTTTTATTTGGAAAGAACCCTCATGAACAGTATTGAAATTTTATTCTAAGATATCTCCTAGGAGATACCTTAAATGTACACATGATTGGAATTTAATTTTAAGGTATATCTTAGGAGATACATCTAAATTTACTTGGAATACTTTCCATGTTAATTATAAAGTTAATTGAAAGGGATTTGATATAACTATGGCACCTTTTTTTCTGGCAAGAACCCTGATGCCAACTTTGATTGCTTGTGAGAATGATGCATGGCACTCCT
Organism: Torreya grandis; assembly: GCA_037957365.1. Taxonomy (NCBI): domain Eukaryota; kingdom Viridiplantae; phylum Streptophyta; class Pinopsida; order Cupressales; family Taxaceae; genus Torreya; species Torreya grandis. The sequence goes on along the minus strand of JARHVA010008870.1, from coordinate 120,758 downwards.
ATAACCAACCAAAATTAGTGGGCCCCACCCAATAACTTTCCAAAGATATAAAAATGTCACATGGTAAGTTTTTTTATCAAATATGATGTCCTTTTCTTTTGAATACAAACATGTCTTGGCATATTGTAGTTGAAACCTTGAGATCATTGATAACTTTCTCATCCTTTTTGGAATCTTTCTTCAAAATACATATCTACTCTTCAAGTTCTTTTATCATATCCTTCCACTATTTATTCTCTTTCTTCAAATATTTATCCATATTTGTACATATTCAAAATCTCCTTAAAGTTGTTAAGCTTCCTCCAAAGGACCCACTCTGATATCAATTATTAGAGGTACAATCACTGAGGTGGGGGGTGAATTAGTGAGCCTAGATAATAAAAATTTAATTTCAAAACTATTTCAAACTCTTAATCAATTACCATAATCATTCATGAATCATATACATCATTCATAGTAATGAACAAGAGAGACAATACAAGATGAATCACATAAAGTTAGTTATATGTGGGAAACCCTCTTCGGGAATAAACCCAATGGAATCTACAATTGGACTACTATCCTATAATAACAAAAACTAATTTATACCATCTAAAACTAATCAAAGAACTACCATCCCTTTTTTAGTGAGACTATAATCCTATAAGGTGCTACTACAGTTGGCTAGCTGAGTAACCACAATAACTACACTTTTAATAAGTTTCACCTGACAAGGAGGAAAAGACCACCTTAGATATTGAGAAACCACAACAATGCCTATGAAAAACTCCATCTTTGAACTATTGTCTTCAACATCTTATTATATAACTATGATTATCACTCTTAACCTTCAACAATAGCTATGCCACCCAACACACTTTGTTGGCCAAAACACACTACATAATTGAACCAACACAAAAAGATAAATTAAGACACATTACATATCCCAACTAACCCCACTCCTCAAATATTCACACTCAATTCATCTAGATCCACCTTTTGGATCACTCCTCAATCTTCATCAGCAACTTTATCACCACATCAACAACATGACCAAATGGTCATACACATAGTCCACACATTGATCTACCTCTAAAATCAACCACCAAGCTCATTCATTCCTTCACTCACACACAAGCAATAAAAACCATCCTTTTGGATGAACCTATAATTCTTTTCTCATCCTCAACTTTCAAGAGCACTATTTTGGCATCAAATGATCACAGTCACCTTTGCTCACCTCTATGTATGCTCAATCAACTACAACAAAGACCTTGTACATAAGAACACTATGAACAAATACATAGTCAACTTATTAATATTTATTAATACTAAATATGGATTTGTCCCACCTCTAAATACCACACAAATCATCCTCATGGAGTCTAGATCACCTTCCAATAGCTAATTCATCACGTTAAATATAAACAACATTAAAATGAGCTCAAATACCCTTCTTGGGTCACTTTCAGAATATAGTCAAACACACAGTCAAATTTGGAGCTAAATACCTTATAATTTACAAACATTCATATCATCTAACCATGTTTCATTAGAAGTGTCATGGAGTCCTCTACAACTTCATTTTTTACTCCATCAAGAAATTAATCCTGGATCAAAAGTTATGGAAAAGATATAGAGCACTCATTTTTCCCTTCATAAATTTTGAATATTCAAATTCAAACTAGGGACTAATGAGATCAAAACCATATGAACAATTCCCATAGACTCATCCATACATGGCAATGGTGACATCAAAAAACTACTTACTCAGATTTCCTGCCACTAAACCAAAATGTTTAGATAAAAACAATGATCAACCTGATGAAGTACACTCACTTCCATACTCATTATAAGTACCCTTAACACCCCGTATGGTATTTGAAACATGTCCATACCAACAATATCATCCATTAAATTCCTCCCTTAGTCAAACATTAAATAACCATGTAGAAATATTGAGGCTCATTAAAGCACACTTTGTCATTATCATTCTAGCACACATGACACCTAATCAACATACTTGGTCACCTTGGAGACATCATTGACAAACATCCAAAAATTTCCCCGTCATTTCTAAGCAAAAAATAGTTCTTACCAAAATTAATAAAAGTAGCCAAAGAGTTTGAGAGTTTATTTGTAGTGTTCTCTTGTGTATGTTCTGTGATTTATGATTCTCACAATTTTATATGGCTAATAGTTTCTTTTCTACAAGATAATTTGGTAATAATACACATTTAGTTATGGACTTTGGAGGATAACTCAAGGAGCCAATATCAGTTGAATGTTCAATTCCATGAAATCTTCACCTACATCTACTTAAGGGACTCAAAAAATATGTTGAAAGTCAAGAAATTAAAGCAATAAGGTCTTGCATATTTTTAAAGTTCATAGGATCGTGTTATGTTTGAAGAATCATTTTAGTTTCTTCCTTAATATGTTCATCCCAAAAACTAATAGGTTTATTAATTGATCCTCAATTCACATATTCAGAGGTACTAGCCTCACAACTAGAGGTTTAATCTATATACAAGCATCCCACATCCTCCCACATCCTTAGATCATTCAAATATTTAGATATGAATCAGATCTGAGTAGTCTAATTTCAATTTGGTGCTATCTAGGTTACTAACAAAAATCAAAGGAGATATGTTGGTCATTTTTGTTGCAAGGGAACTCTATTTTCTACCCTACCTTACTCCCTCCTTTTGAACTTTTTAAACATGAATCACTTTATATTAATGCTCATTATGTATATGTATTTATTTGTTTGAGAGTCTGGGCTTATATTAGGAAATAGAAAAAAAATTACATCATAAGAAATTCAAGTAGATTTTGTCACTACCATATTCCTCTTGTCCCTACAATAGGGTTTACTTGTAGACTAGAAGGTGGTAAGTTGTAACCATATAATCTCTCCAACAAAACTAAGTGAAGCCCTAAGTTTTTACTACCATATTCTTGTTGTCCTTATAATTTAAGAAATGTTATTTTGTTGTTTTTATTACATCTTCAACACAAACACACATCCATAATTTGGAAGGATCTGAAGATGAATCTAAATATTCTCAACCTACTATTTCCTATCATGCAGTTTTAGGTATTAGTACTCCTCCAAATATTAAGTTGGTCAATTTATTCAATAAATATAAGTTGACTATATTTATTTAATCTTGGGGTATACACAAATTCATCAACAATAAGTTGGATACTAAATTGGACAACTTCATTTACCCATCTCTATAATTTCAAATCCTAATTACAGGTGTGGATATAATCAATTGTTCTGGTAAATGCCATAGCATAATGTTATGGAAGACTACCTATTATATTATTTTATATTTTTTATTATCTTAGATGTGACTAACATTTTTTTTGGATTGTAATGGCTCACCACTTTATGCATAATTAAGATGAATTTTGAATAACTATTCATGCTCATTCATTTAGAACGAAGGAAAATTGAACTTCATGGTTTATTGGCTAAATCTATGCAATTGGTTATTTTTCACTAGATGATGAAGATGATAAAAAAATATGCAATGTAATTATTATGCAACTATTTTTCATAAAATTTAAACCAAACAAGGAATCTAACCATACTGAATTACAACTGGTGGAGCTTACCCATTTTTGTCTTATACACCCACTTGACTCTTTTGACCAATTTTCTTTTTGAAATGAGCTTTAAAATAGGGCTCATTATTGCCTAGACCAGCCCAAGGCCTCCTTGAGCTTGATACACATTCTTAAAAATTGATTTAAGTATATACGAGTAAAGCATTTGGAATTATATTTATTGTATTACTTCATTAAATTTTAGTGCTACATTTTAAAAACCATGTTTGCCCAAACAATAATCATGTGTACACTCCTTAAGTAGAAGGCTCACTAACAACATAGCTGGGTGTGATCCAGTAGTTAAAATAATATTATAATAATCTAGGTAGACTATATGAATCTTAGTGATTTTATAACATATTAAGATAATAAACAATGAATAAAAGGGCCATGTCAAAATAGATAAATCACACATTTTACATAGAGTGAAAAAATATATTGAACACTATTAATATTAAATACCTAAAAATAAAGATCTATAGAAATGATAGTAACATATATAGTCAACACTTCAGATACTCTACAACCTGCTTTGTTTCAATCTGTCAGTATTCTATAATGTATGTTAAAAAAAACTAAGAATATGTAGGAATATGAATATATCTAGTCAGACATGTTTGATGGTTTTTGTTCCTCTTAAAAATGTGTAAAAACTATATAGACTATTTTTTTTAAATTAAATTTGAATTTCAAATTTGTTGGGGACTCTTGCCTATTTCTAAATGCAAATGCCCTTCAGGAGTAGTCAAGTTTAATTGAAGGTGAGTGATATATTTAATATATTAAAATGATATTTATATATAATATATACTAAAACTATATATTATATAATATAATATAATATTACAATATTATATATTATATAATATATTTTATTATTATTATTATTATTATTATTATTATTATATAATATATATGTTAATATAGTTTATAAATCAAATTATTATATATTTTAGTATAATATATCTAATATAAAAAATATAATTTATATATAATATTAATTAGTTTAACACACACACACACACACACACACACACACACACACACACACACACACACACACACACACACACACACATTCACATGCACACACACACATCATGATATTTAATGTATGTATATATGTATTAGTGAGAGGGGTTATGTAATCCGAACGAGTGTAAAATTATAATTGATAGTTAAACCTATTAATTCTAAACTCTTGACAATGTTAAAATATTAATTAAATTCATCATTAAATATAATTATGGGCATAGATCGATTAGGATCTGACTCACCACACACAATAATTTAATCTATGATGGATTACACTCTGCATGTAAAGAGATAGCCTCTTAGCATGTCATATCTACATCAAAATTGCAACTCCCTTGGTTTTGATCAGGGTACATATATATTCACTGGATAAGGATCTCAATTATGCATGATCACATTTTGTATTAATGATTACAATGGATAAATTACATTTGTTACAATGGCATTAAGAAAATTAAAATCAACCAAGAGGAATATTAGGTTTATAAATTGGATAAAAATTTAATATATACATACATGTTCAAAATACACCATGTATTCCATTGCATAGATCATAGAGCACCATAATTGGTTTACGTCAAATACAATTAGAAATACGACCATTACTAGTTTACATAAAATCCTTCTCCTCATCTAATTTAATGTTTACTACATAGAACATCATAGGATCTGCATTAATGTGGTTGAGTAAAATTGTGAGTTTATCCATTTCCATGTCCACTCTTGTAAGTATCAGTATGAAAAAATTGTTTCCTATGTTACATGAGGTTGTCAGTAAGTGTGTTAAGTACATGTAAACTATCAATCTCTATAACATCCCTCACTATAAAGGGCATTATCTCAATTTAAATTCATTATTTGATAGAGATTATCATAGTTTTATTAGGCACATGATATGCACCCAACCTATCCTTTCAAAAGTATTTTTATTGGCCCTAAAAACTCTTAATATAAAATTAATAAAGAATTTAATTCAAGATATTAAATTTTCATTAAATTTTCCTTGTAAAATATGAAGCAACTTCATTATTGTTAAAAGGTGGGACATCAAAACCATCCACCATTATTCCCAAAAAGTTATTTCTCATCAATGAATGGTGGCAATAGTGGATTGGAAAATATCAGAATTACATTCGAAGTGGCACATTGCTTTTTGGATTACTAAATAATGAGGATTTTTTTTTTTAACATTTTATCTCTAAAACTAACTGCTAGAAAACTGATGTTATCATACTGTAGTAATTACATCTCTCTCTGTAATAAGATTCCTATCTATCAGTTTCACATGTTACCATTTAATCAAACTCACCTATGGAAGGGATCCCCTCTTAGGGGATCGCTGATTACTTTTTAGGGCATGATGCTGATAAATTATAGGATTATTTTACCTAATTTATAGTCCTACATTCTTTAAAATTTTTTACAATATACATTGTTAAAAAAAACTATGAGTATTTTACTTAAAAAATATTATTGGAAAATAAATAAATAAATATGATTGGATAAAAAACTACAATTAGAAACAATGAATTCATATAATATGAAATAAAGAGTTTCTAACATTGTATTACAAAAATTATATCTCACTTTAGGTTAAACAATTTCTATGGGAAGCTTTATAGATGTGGGACCGAATGTGATCTTAAAGCAACCTCCAATATTTTAGAAGTTAGCTCTTCATTCAATTTTATGGGTGAAAAGGGATAGAAGCAAGGAAAACATATAACATCAAAAGTAAATCTAATCTAAGATGATGCACTAAGAGACTTGAAACATTAACCTATAATTGCATAAAATAGATTAGAGCATGAAGCATCATAGGCCATAAAGGAGCATAAAGAATGAACTATAGTCTATTATGCGAGCATAGACCAAAACTATAGAAGCAAAAGAAAAGAAATAACAAATAGAGATAATTTTCCACTTTAAATAACATAGAAAATCACATCCTCATAGATGGAGAACATAATATAAAAGGTTTTAAGGGAACATACAAAGAGTCCAATCACATCCATGAGGTGCGCCTACTAAGGTTTTAGAATGAAAAAGTTTTCTAACTATCACTACTTATAATATATTATAATGGTTGGTTATCATTTGTTTGTATTCTTGATTTTGTAAATCGGTTCATCGAATACATGCATCTTACTAACAATGTGTAAAAAAAACTATGAATAAGGCCACAATATACATGAGTAAAAAATGCCTACTAGTCTTGTTTACAGAAACTGATGAACATATCTCCAACTCACTTTGCATCTCTTACAGTCAGAAACACCAAGAAACACCTCTCACAGTCAGACTTCAAAATTGAAGTTAGTAAGTAAATTATCATTCTGGTCTTTTAAACTAGATAAATAAACCAAAGTATTTTAGTGGATAAATAAACTCACTAGAATAGATATTCATTGGTGCTTTATCTTAATTTAAATTTTTTCAATAGAATAATTGTGTATCACTAATTTAAATTGAAGTTCAAAAGCCCTAAAGGTTAACTAAAATTTGAAGGTCATTTTGTAAATTATAATAGACTCAATTCCTTTATATAATTTTTATGTAAACTAATAGTTCATAGACTTTATATAAACAATTTCAAAAGGCTATTAAAAATTAATAATTCACGTTACATGCAATTAAATGATTGTCCATCTGCTTTACTACCAACTGTCACATGACAAGTGTCATCTACAACATCAAATTTAATTCTTGTGACATGATTTAAACTTCATGATATGTGATTGAAACTTTTAATTTAATTCCTCCCAAACATAATAATGTTTGATATAATTGCTCTTCAAAGTAATCTACATCATCCACTATGCACATGGTGAAGCACTACAAAGTTTTAAATCCATACATGTGATCACATTTACCCATTTTTTAATGTTACATAGAATTATAAAATATGTTAAAGGCATAAAAATTCATTTAATTTTGTTAAAAATTTAATTTTATTTCCATACCATTAACAATAGATAGATGTATTATAATTTCCATAGTCTTGATAAATGAAGTTTTTGTGATTCTTGTATTGAAATATTTTTTTCAAGAGTAAAGTTTCTTGGCTTACAGTTTCCTATTTAACTTTAATTGATTTTATTTGATGTGATTTGACCCTATAAATGATGATTTTCAAATCACTTCACTAAATATCCAATTGATAATGATGCATGGATCATTTACTTTTATTAATAAAAAAACACCTTTTATGATGCAGAAATGATACATGATTTAACTTTGATGATACATGATTACATTAATTTAATGCCCATTGCCTACCAAACCATATTAATATTCAATAGATTTTCTGTTTGAAGTAATCTACTATGCACATGATGAAGCACCACAAAGTTTTAAATATGTATTGGTGATTGCATTTTTGACTTTGTAATGTTAAAACCCATTTTCATATTATGTGGCATTATACACTACATTAAAGGCATAAAAATTCATTTAATTTTATTAAAAATATAATATTATTTATGTATTATTAACAATATATAGAATGTATTGAAATATATTATACTAAAATCTATAATATATACTATTGATTAATATTAAATTATGTTTTACAAAGTATATAGTTTATATATAATATTAATATATAATTAATTAGTTTAATATATAAAAACATTATGATATATATTATAATATGTCAATTATATTTATTTAATAACTAATATAATTTATTTGTGTGTGGGGGGGGTAAGAGGGTTTATGTGAAGTGAAAGAGTGTAAATCGATAATTAAACCTGCTAGTTACTCCAAACTCATGACATTGATGTCAAAATAAGTTCATCTTAAAAATAATTATGGGCACAAACATATCAAGATCTAAATCACCATGCAATGCTTTAGTCTATGATGGCTTGCATTCTTCATGTAAAGAGATAACCTCTTAGAACAATCACCACATCAATATTTTAACTCACTTGGTTTCAATTAGGGGGAATCTCTATTCGTTAGATAAGGAGAGCCACAATTGTTGGTGATCAGATTTTGTCTTGGTGATTGCAATAGAGAAATTACTTTTGTTACAATGGTGCTAAAAATATTAGAAGCGACCAAGAAGAATTTTGGGTTTAGAAATATGATAAAAATTTGAAGTGGACATGTATGTTTGAAAGACACCATGTATTCCAATGTGTATGCCTACTATTATACCACCACCATTTGTTTCTCTTAATAATTAATAATTTTACATCTTCAAAAAAATGTGGATGAAACTCCACTTATTATTCATTGAAGAGCCTGATAATTATTTCTAAATCATTACCATTGGTTTCAAATTTCTATGATGATAACTTTACTTCTATTTTCATATTTAAATTTCTATAAATTTCATTGTATTATGGTCTTGTAGTGGATTATTGACCAATTTTTAATTCTATTGGTCCCTTGGATTTGATCCAAAACCCATGGTAGGAGACCCATAAAGTTTAATTTATTACGATGAGTTTGTTGCTATTTTATTAGAATGAAATTCTCTAAATTATATAAATCTATACATAGATATAATCTATAAATGGATTCAAAGTGTGTGTGTGTGTGTATATATATATATATATATATATATATATATATATATATATATATATATATATATATATATATAAAGTGTTCTGAGGTAGATTGCTTAATATGCCCTCACATAACCATGATTTAGATAAGCACACAAAATCTTTTCCCAATAGGTCTTTGAGTTACTAGGTATGATTTTGTGTCACTTTTTTTAATTACCATTTTGGATTCGAATTCATGTCTAAATATTAGTTTGTAAGTTCAAAAAAAGTGAATCACCCTCATAGGTACTTAAATTGGTGAATTAAATTATCTCAAAGGTATTTTAGGGGGGGCTAAAAATTAAGGATTCAAATCCCTATTAGACAATTTGCTTATTTTATATCTTCAAAAAATATAGATGAAACTCCACTTATTATTCAAAAGCTTATTATTTCTAAATCATTAGCATAATATCTATGTCAAAATTTCAATTCCCTTAGTTTTGATCAGGGGGCATCTGTATTCAATCGATAAGTAGCATAGTTGTTGGTGATCAGGTTTTATCTTGATGATTGCAATGGAGAAATTGCTTTTGTTACAATGGCACTAATAAAATTAGAAGTGACCAAGAATAATTTTGGGTTTAGAAGTACGATAAAAATTTGAATTGAACATATATGTTCAAAAGACACCATCTATTCTAATGTGTATACCTATTATTATACCACCACCAGTTCAGTTTCTTCTAATTATTAATAATGTTACATCTTCAAAAAAATATGGATGAAGCTCCACTTATTATACATTGAAGATCCCAATAATTATTTCTAAATCATTACCATCATTTCCAAAGTAACTTCCATGATGATAATTTTACTTCTATTTCCATATTTGAGCTTCTATCATTTTCATTGTACTATGGTCTTGTAGTGGATTATTGAACATTTTCTAATTTTGATGATCCCCTAGATGTGATTTAAAACCCATGGTAGGAAACCCATCAAGTGTAATTTATTGTAATGATCCTATTACTATTTTACTAGAATGAAATTCTTAAATTATACAAATCTATATTTAGATACAATTTATAAATGGAAAGTCCGTATGTAGAAATACTATATATAGTAAGTGTTTTGAGGTAGACTACTAGTTATGCCCTCACATAACCATTATTAATTTAGATAAGTACACAAAATCCTTTCCCAAGAGGTCTTTGGGTTCTTAGGTATGATTTTCTGTCACTTATTTTAATTACCATTTTGGGGTCATATTCATCTCCAAATATTAGTTTATAAGTTCAAGAAAGGTGACTTACCCTCATAGGTATTTGAATAGGTGAATTAAATTATCTAAAAGGTATTCTTTAGGGAGGGTGGATGGAAAGGATAAATGTTTTAAGTGTACATATATGTTCTAAAGATACCACCTATTCCAATAGGTATGACTACTATTTTATCCTAATAATTAATAATGCTACATCTTCATAAAATGTGGATGAAACTCCACATATTATTCAAGAGCCTAATAATTATTTATAAATCATTACCATCAGTTTCAAAGTTCCATGATGATAATTTTACTTCTATTTCCATATTTTAACTTCTATAATTTTCATTTTACTATGGCCTTGTAGTGGATTATTGAACATTTTCTAATTCTGATGATCTCCTTGATGTGATAAAAAAAACCCATGGTAGGAGACCCATCAAGTATAATTTATTGCAAGAAGTCTATTGTTATATTATTGGAATGAAATTCCCTATATTATACTACATTTAGATATAATCTATAAATGGAAAGTTTATATATAGAAATACTATATATAGTAAGTGTTCTAATTATACTGTTAGTTATTCCCTCACATAACTATAATTTAGATAAGCACACAAAATCCTTTTCTAAGAGGTATTTGAGTTACTAAGTTTGATTTTTTGTCACTTATTTTAATTATTATTTTGAGGTCAAATTCATCTCCAAGTATTAGTTTGTAATTTCAAGAAAGGTGACTCACACTCACAGGTATTTGAATTGGTGAATTAAATTATTTCAAAGGTATTCATAGGGGGTAAAAATTAAGGAGTCAAATCCCTATTAGTAAATTTTCTTATATTACATCTTCAAAAAATGTAGATGAAACTCTAGTAATATTATGAAAAAGCCTTATAATATTTTTAAATCATTAGCATAATCTCTACATCAAAATTGTAACTCCCTTGGTTTCGATCAGGGGGCATCTGTATTCATTGGATAAGGAGCACAGTTGTGGATGATAAGGTTTTATCTTGGTGATTGCAATGGATAAATTACTTTTGTTACATTGGTGCTAAAAAAATTATAAGTGACCAAGAATAATTTTAGGTTTAGAAATAGGATAAAAATTTGAAGTGGACATATATGTTCAAAAGACACCATCTATTCCAATATGTATGCTTACTATTATACCACCACCACCTCAATTTTTCTTAATAATTAATAATGTTACTTCAAAAAAATGTGGATGAAACTCCATTTATTATGCATTGAACAGTGTAATAATTATTTCAAAATCATTAACATTTGTTCCAAAGTAACTTACATGATGATAATTTTACTTCTATTTTCATATTTGAACTTTTATAATTTTCATTATATTATGGTCTTGTAGTGGATTATTGAACATTTTCTAATTCTGATGATCCCCTAGATGTGATCCAAAACCCATAGTAGGAAACCCATCAAGTGTAATTTTTTACGATGAACCTATTTCTATTTTATTGGAATGAATTTCCCTAAATTATACATATCTACATTGAGATACAATCTATAAATGGAAAGTCTATATATAAAAATTATATATATAGTAAGTGTTTTGAGGTAGACTACTAGTTATGCCCTAACATAACCATTATTAATTTAGATAAGCACACAAAATCCTTTTCCAAGAGATTTTTGAGTTACTAGGTATGATTTTTTGTTACTTATTTTAATTACCATTTTGGGGTCAAATTCAACTCCAAATATTAGTTTGTAAGTTCAAGAAAGGTGAATCATCCTCATAGGTATTTGAATAGGTGAATTAATTTATCTCAAAGGTAATCTTTGGTAAGGGGGGATAATAATTTAGATTGGACATATATGTTTGAAAGACATGATATATTCCTATGTGTATGCCTATTATTATACCACCACCACTTTTTTATCCTAATAATTAATAATGTTACATTTTCAAAAAAAGTGGATGAAACTCCATTTATTATGTGAGATCCTAATAATTATTTCTAAATCATTGCCATCAGTTCCAAAGTTCCACGATGAAAATTTTACTTCTATTTCTATATTTTAACTTCTTTAATTTTTATTTTACTATGGTATCACATTTTGGTTCATTCAGATTAATAACATTGTAAAATGGCTTGATCTTAAATTTTCATGTATTGGATGAGGTTAATGTAGTGGCCCCAAACTTTATTAGTTTGTTTAATTAAAGGACTTTCATTTCTCGATCATGCTTAGGGTCACCCAGTTATTTCTCATAAGTCATAAATTTCAATGCCACATAGTGTGGTGGCAAGGGATGAAATGATACCTCTAATGTAAGAGGGTTACACAAGACATATTATGAATCAAGCACATAATTTGGATGCCTTTTTGGTGTTCTTCTCAATGAAAGATTTTTTTTCCTCTATTACTTTAATAATTTGTAATTAGGATTGTGAAAAATCCCCACCTTGGTTCCTTTACCTTGATTTACAATATTTTATCTCAAATACAAGTCTTAAGATCTAAAGACATCTATAAAAGTATTTAACTCTAGTATATACATTATAATATATGGGTTGCAGATAATTCTTGGAAGACTCTAGATTTAGAGGATTGTAGAGAGGAGGGGTAAGAATAGAGAGGATTATAGAAATGGAGAATTATAGAATCCTCTTAGGGACTAATTCAGATTAGTTAGGGGATTAAATAGGGACTAGGTGGGTGATTAGGGTCTAGGGGTGTAGAGAGACTAGGAATAGGCTAGTGTAGGTAGGTAGGTAGGTGAGCCATGGGAATTTAAAATTACATAATAATATATAAGTGGGGATTAGGATCAGACAATGGGGATTTAGGATATTAATTAATTGGTTGGTGGGGATAGATAAGGTTAGTAGGTGGAAAATAATGAATGGGGACATTAGATAAATAATTATAAATGGATGATAAATTAGTGGGATGAAAGAGGATAAATTAGATAAGCGGAATTAGTATCAACTAATAATAATATTAGTAATGTTAAATTAAAAGAGCAAATTTTAAGATGCATACAAGTTGGGATGTACTAGTTTATAGTCAAAATGCCCTTCAAAATCTTCCCAAGAGATATAATTAAATATTGTGTTCCATCAGTAATATAATTTATATAATCTTGATAAATGAAGCTTTTGTGATACTTATATTGAAATATTTTTTCAAGAGGAGTAAAGTTGCTTGACTTACCAAGTTTCCTATTTAAATTTAATTTATTTTACATGGATGTGATTTGGACATGTATTTTTGACCCCAATATTAGGCTTCAAAGTTAAAGTACTCAATGTGTTGTTGGCCAAAATGTTTAACCTTGACTCTACGTTGAGATATCACACAGTTTTTTTAACATGAATAAAAAGTTAATTTTTATAGATTGGTAAGATGTAGACTGCTTATTCCTTCACATAACCATAATTTAGATAACCTCACAAAATCCTTTCCTAAGTCTAGGTCTTTGAGTTACTAAGTATGATTTTATGTCACTTATTTTAATTACAATTTTGGGGTTGAATTCATCTCCAAATATCAGTTTGTTAATTCGAGAAAGATGACTCTCTCTTACAGGTATTTGAATTGGAGAAATAAATTATCTCAAAGGTATTTTATGAGGACTAATAATTAAGGAGTCAAATCTCTATTAGACAATTTAATCATGTAATTTAATGAAAAAATATGCTTTTTTTTAAAATTACAATAATTATAATAAACAATAAAAAATTGTAAATATTTGTATACTAAAAAACTATATGAGTTTATTATATATTTTTATTTATGTTTAAATATTTTAAAAAATAATTAAGCAATGTACATTGTTTAAATGTTTAATATGTTTAAATATATAAACATTTTTTAAAAATAATTTTATATGTTATAAATTTTTATATAAACTTTTAAATTAGTATAGAATTAAAAATTTATGCATGCTTTGAAATTAGGGTTAAGTTTATCTTTTTATCTTTCCATTATTTTCTATCAATTTTTCTCTCCCTTTTGAAGGCCAAAATAGTCTTTTATTGACTATTAGGTTAACTATGGTGTTAGTGGTGGAAACATTGACCCCATTTTTCATGATCATTTCTATAGATGTGATGTTAGTGGTGTAAGCATTGACCCCATTTTTCACTATCATTTTTTTAGGTGCTTCTTGTCAGGTATTTAATTTATATAATGTATTATTTTACTAAATCTGATATGTGTGATTTATTTGGCTTAACATGAACCTTTTATTCATTATTTACTACTTTAATTTATGAAATCATTAAGATTTGGATAGACTTGGATTTTTTTATGAAATGGTTGAGATAATGAAATGGAAGAGATTAGGATTATTTAGCACTTGTATTCAATAGGGAGCCAAATGGTGAATGTAATAAAAAACATATATCTTTTATTAACTATAATAAAATAATAAAGTGCTTGAGATAATGAAATGGTAGAGATTAAGATTGTTTAGCACTTATTTGTATTCAATAAGGACCCAAATGGTGAATGTGAGGGGAAAGTAGACATTTTTTTATTAATTGTAAGAAAATCATAAAATGGCATAGATTATGATTGTTTAGGGCTTACTTGTATTCAACAGGGGCCCAAACGGTGAATGTGAGGGGAAATCAGACATTTCTTATTAATTGAAAGCAAATAATAAAATTAGAGATAATGAAATGGTAGAGATTGGTATTATTTAGTGCTTATTTATATTCAATAGGAACCCAAATGGTGAATGTGAAGGGAAAGAAAATATTTTTTATTAAATGTAAGAAAATAATTAAAAGGTCAAGATAATGAAATGATGGAGATTAGGATTGTTGAGCACTTACTTGTATTCAATAGGGATCCAAATGGTGAATGTGAGGGGAAACTAGACATTTTATTATTAACTGTAAGTAAATAATAATAGTAAAAAAGTGTCATGATATGAGAGGGTTTCAATGGTTTTACTGTCTCTATCTCATCACATCATTCATTTTTTGGCTCTATTCAGGATATTATAAATTATTTTCATGTTAGACTCAGTTGAAAAGTCATTTTTTGGCCTGTTCTAGGTTATTATTATTTAAGTTAAATTTTTTCCATTTAAACTGAGTTAAAAAGTCATTTTTTGGGGTGGCAAAATTTTCCCTCATGCCACATCATAAACTTTAATGAATGAATGATTAAATAACACCTAACATTATTATTTGGGGTGGTGAACTTTTCCCTCATGATTCGATATTCTTGGGTAGAGGGGTCTCATACATCATTATATATTAAAACATTGCTTATAAAATACTTGCACCTATTATATAGGAGTAGTTATTATTTAGGGATACATTTTTAAGGGGTGGGAAGTAGTAGGGGACTGTAGATTTGTATGGATGATCTTTTTTTTGGGTTTCTAGCTATCATTTGCATCTAATCAATTTTATATTTTTTTTAAAAGACCATTTTGTATTAAAATTCTCATAATTTCTCTTAGAAACATGTATTACACATATTTTTTTTAGTCTTTAGAACACATCCAAATATCTTCAGAGCATCTGGTATAGGTCTTCTAATCACCCTATGCAGATCTTTAGAGTATTTGTAGACCTATTTGGAGAATCTTGTGTATATATGCGAAGCACACCCAAAGCATATTCGAATAAATTATAGAGCATCTTTGGAGTGTCTTTAGAGCATTTAATCATCAAAGGTCACTTGTTGAATCCTCAAAATTGTAGACAAGAGTTATAAAAACTATGTTGCCTTCTCAAAATTACCCCATCATTGGGATGTTTTTCTATACTTAAAATTACCCCATCTTTGGAATGTGTTACTCTACTCAAAAGTACCCTATCCATGGAATGTGTTGTTGTACTCAAAACTATGTTATTAATCCAAGTTAGACACACTAATAAGGTACATAATTAGCAATAAACTACATACAAACAATGAAAAAATTGCATTCCTATCCTACTTAGATGAGACTTTAACTATTAAATGCAATATAATATATAATACATACAAACAATGAAAAAAATGCATTCATATCCTACTTAGATCAGACTTTAACTATTAAATGCAATATAATATATAACCAAATGCAACAATTTAGGAATAGTTTACATAACTATGATGAGCTTTATGAAATGCTCATCATTTCTCCCCCACACTACCTTTTGCAAGTCCTCTCGTAAAGAAGTGGGATGACTGATCCTTAATCCAAATTTTCTAATTCAATCCTTTGACTCAGATTATAAACTTCAAAATGATGGCCCTAGTCACGGTGGCCCCTAGGTAAGAGTCCAAGATCTCTGACAACTATATGCATCTATACTTAAAATTCATCTTCTTTTAGAGAATTCCAACACTGCCATAGAAATAGAGGACATATAATGATAGGAGGCATAAACCTCACCCTAATCTAGACATCTAAACCTCTTTCCTCTAAACATTGAGTGATTATATGGAAAACTATTTTGGCTCTTTTTACACTCCATTTAATATTGGTGGGGTTGAGGACTTCCCTATACTTCAACTCAATAGGTAATGTCTCCCACCTAGTAAGAATTGCATTGAAATGATTGACATCATGGTGGTTTATAAAAGCTTTAAAATCAGTATTGTTATATCTCAATATCTCGTGATACTTGTTCTTCATATGCATATGATACAATGGTTGAAAAGAAGAAATAAATTTCTTTGATTTTGTAAATTTTGGTCTCATGCATAACCTAGTAGTGCTTTATAATTTTAAAAATATATTTTTATCCTTTTACCATGCCATTTGGTTCTTTAGAGTCAATATAAAGACACAATTATGTCTCTCCAACAAGTAAATTTATCAAAAAACTAGATTGATATCCTAATAGCAAATGAAAAGTATATAACTCAAAAATGGCATCCTACCTTTCTTTAGTAATCTTTATAAAAATGTGAATAAATACATTCTCATCTTTAATGATATGTGAAAACCAAGGGAAATTAATCAAATATATCATATATAAAACTGCTCGTGTAAGAAAAGAACATAAATTGATAAAGGCTATATGCATGCTAATAGTTTCTCAGAAATAACACAAATGTATTTGATAGAAGCTTGTGCTTTTTAAAATTATAGTTTGGATTATACCAATTGCTTCTAAAATTTCTTCTTATGTTTGGCATTTTCATCCTTCAATTTTTGAATTTTCTTAGGGGTGATATGCTAGGCAGAGATTATCTCTTGTAATGGAATAGGGAAAGAGGTAATAACTCTTATTGGACCCTCTATCTGAACTATAATCTCTGGTGTTTCTCTTTGCATAACCTAAATAGAGGCTTGTAACTCAGAATTCTAAGTGGTGAGATCTATTATTCTATTAGTATGTTAGGTAATCATTGTATTTCTATCATAAATACTTTTTCTTAGATTATTAATCAGATTACACTTATCAATATTAGAATTTTGTAAATTAGTAATCTGAGTGTCCTTGACAGTAAGAGAATTCTATAAATTACTCAATTTTTAGGTTTGTGAAAACATTAGATTGTGGACCCTAGTCTATTTATCTTGTATCCCTTGAAGAATTATTTCTTGTTTACTAACTCTAATAACAAATTCTTCACACCTTTGTTTCAAATTAGAAATCATCAATTCCTTACCTTTAAAAGTTCAACAGAGAATATCTAACTCTATTTGTTGTAGTCTAATTATTTCTTCATAGCATGATAAAGCCATGGCATGATTCCAATATTTTTATTCATTGACAAAATTTGGATAAGATGGATCTTATTCAATCAAGGGTGTATTACCCTTATCAGCAACAAAGGGCACAAGATGTTCCACTTCTTGAGGTATAACTTTTTTTTCTAGGGTTATCTCTATAAATATAACTTCTTTTGCATCATGTACATCTTTGTATTCTTCTTCATGTAAGATAATTCATTGAATGCACTATATTTTAGTTGGAGGATGAAAGTTGTCTAAAGAAATTCCCATTTGTCACTTTCATCTTTAGTGCAGTATCTTTGGAACCAATGGTGGCAGAGATTGCCAATTCTATAATTTCAATTATGGGTTATTTAATATGGATTGTAGTGGAAGGAGGAGAGGTAGGGCATGCTGTCTTTTTGGTAGGAATTACAAAATACTTTCAGAGAAAATAGTACCAAACCTATTCACCCCTTTGTTTACTAAGATAAAAATGGCAACAAATGAGTGTAACTAGCCCATGATGGTGGGTAGACTCAATACCTCATCTTATCTTCCAAGAAACAATAATTAGAGCATTATGAAGGAAAGAGGTAAGATTGATCATATATTATTCTCAACTAGCTACTTTCCTTAAGTCAAGGAGTCTCATAGCATCTCCACCCACTATTGTAAACTGACCATCATACGTGATATATTTTATTATCCATAAAATAACATTTTTCTATGTTTGAGGAATAATTTCTCTCAAAATTCCCTTACTCACTCCTTGGGGAGATTTGGCTAGTCTAGGGTGTGGCTCATTTCCTTCAACAAACATATAAATTAGGTTATAAAAATTGATCTTTTCAATGTCAACTAATCCATCCTCGGGAATCCTAGATAGAGCACTAATTGCATAGGGATTTACTGGAATGTTCTTCCCTTTGATAATTACATTATCTTCATCAAAATTATCATAGAATTATTGCGCAATTTCTTCATGGAATATATGAAACATTTTTAGGAAATTCAACTAACTTGTTATTTCAAAGACATCTCTAACTTCATCTTATAGCAATGCATTAGAGGATTCCGTTTCACTTTATTCTTTCTCCCACCCATCTTTTGATCAAGCACTATTTAATTGCAAATCTAACTATACTGTAAAAACATAGAGCTCAAATTTGAATAGAGAATAGGGGAAGCAATAGGTTATAGATAGGACATAGTAATTGTTTGTAATGATAATGCAAAAATGAATATCAAATTAGGTTAAAGGAAAGGTTCTAACAGTCGTGTACCCTAAATTTGGACAATGAATTAATATGTCATAACATCACATTAGATTTCAAAAAATATTATTTGTTTTAATATATTAAATTAAATACTTATAACTATGGTTTCAAGGTCTAACACATTATAAATTTTATGATATAACTGATTTTATCATGAGAGGTCATAAAATGCATTTTTTAAACCTATGACCAAAACATAACTTTTAGAGTTCCAATAGCTGTGCATTAAAGTATCAATACTTGAGTCTTATCAAGATTTGATTGGTTAATTTTAATTTTATAGAATAAATTTCAAACATGTATTAGGTATTAAATTTTCATCTTATAGCATAATTTAATGTTTTTACACATCAATATGTTCTACAAATAGAACACATGCTAATAAAATCCATGTTCAGTAATTAGAACATGCATAACTATTGGGACATTTCCTTTATATGATGTGATTATGACAAGAATGATGGTGGCAGTTATGGTTATCTCTTTAGAGCATGTGAGATATAATGGGAAGGTGCTTTATCTAGTCAAGTAGTAATAATATGTCATAAAGGTCATTATTGGTAGTACTGAGAGCAATAATCACAATTAATTATGTGTCATACCAAATATTTTGGAAAGACCCTCTAATTAAAACATAGTTACATCAATCTTGTTTGGAAACATCATCATACAATACCATCACATCAATTATTTTGGAGATATTTTGAAAACACCATCACATCAAATTATGGATTGTGGCATTGTTGGTCTAATGGCATTGTTTTGATTCTCAATGATGGAGGTGGATTATTCCCATTCATTAGTTTTCATATTAAGATCATAGCTATTAGTATTCAAATCATAGCTTCCAATCTTTGAAGATACATCACTAGTCTTTGGAGCTAAACCTTCAGACTTTAAACCAAAATTGTAGTCAATTTAGAATATATATATATATATATATATATATATATATATATATATATATATATATATATATATATATATATATATATAAAGCACCTAATTTATTACAAAAACCTTATATATATTTATCACCTTATTTAGATAAATAAATAACCCTATATATATGGTGTTTTTGGTATGTACTTGTAGCCAATTACATCTTCGTAATCCATGTCTTATCTAAAGAACCATTTTGGGGCTCTATTGATGGAGGTAATGGTTGAGCTGGATTTATCCCTTGGAAGGAAGAAGTTAGGGGAGGAAACCTCTCCACATGGTATAATAAGTCATTATAGTATTTTTCATCTATTTTCAATGCAATGATATAGAAAGTGGTGTTTTAGAAGACTATGTTTGTCCCATATGAATAGATAAATAGAACATGTTTTGACTTGGCAGCTCCAAACATTCATGATTCAGCCATGGCTTTAGAATTTTAATTAATGATATCATATATTATTTTAATATGGGATGAATGCACATATGACCTTTTTGGCAAGCTTGATTAATGTAATGTTGATGGCAATCCTAGTTCATGCCATATTAATGGGAAAGCTTGTCAAAATTTGAACTATTGATTTTAGTAATTAATTTCTCCAAAATTAAATTTAACTTTAATTTAAATTTAATTTTAAATCATTTTTATATTTAAATCTAAAAATTTCCACCTTTTGACATGTGGCTACCACCTCGGATACAACTATGTACTCATGTGGCTTGAATATGACTAAGATGTTTAGTAATCTTGAAATCTTGACATGTGGCACCATTTCATTACCTCATTAATTATTATAATGCATCTTGGCATGATGACTCATCTATTTCTCATCACTTGGTGACCCTCAATTCATATCAAACTCTCAGTTGGTGCCTTTTAATTATGATACCTTGAATGGGGAATCCAATATTGTGCCTATTTGAAAGGTATTTATTAGGAGATAACTTGAAGGGGAAATTCATTTTTGTGCATGTTTGAAAGGTATCTCTTAGGATATACGTTTAATGTATTACAGGGGCCTTCAAAATATCACCCAATAGTGCCTTCCGTGTAAATTAAAATTCCACTTGTTCCTTGAAGGAGAAATCCTCTCTTGTGCATGTTTAAAAGGTATCTCTAAGGAGATAACTTTAAGTATAAATCCATTCTTGTGCATATTTTAAATGTATCTCCTAGGATATACCTTGAAGGGTTTATAAGGGCCTTTAAAATATCACCTGGTAATGCCTTCCATGTAAAGGAAACTTGCACTTGTTCCTTGAATGAGAAATCCACTCTTGTCCCTATTTTAAATGTATCTCCTAGGAGATACCTTGAATTGGAAATCCACTCTTGTGCATTTTTGAAAGGTATCTCCTACATGAAACATTGAATGTATTATAGGGGCCTTTAAAATATCACATAATAGTTCCTTCTGTGTGAAGGAAATTCCACTTGTTCTTTGAAAGAGAAATCCACTCTTGTGCCTATTTCAAAGGTATCTCATAAGAGATACCTTGAAGCTGAAATCCACTCTTTTACATGTTTTAAAGGTATATCTTAGGAGATACCTTGAATGTATTGCAAAGGCCTACATAATATCACCCAGTAATGCCTTCTATGTAAAGGAAAATTGCACTTGTTCATTGAAGGAGAAATCCACTCTTATGCCTATTTAAAATGTACCTCCTAGGAGATATATTGAATGGAAAATCCACTATTGTGCATTTTTTAAAGGTATCTCCTAAGGTATACATCTAAGGTATTACAAATGCCTTTAAAATATCACTTAATAGTGCCTTTCATGTAAAGGGAAATTCCACTTCTTCCTTGAAGGAGAAATCCACTCTTGTGCCTATTTGAAGGGTATCTCCTATGAGATACCATGAAGGGAAAATCCACTCTTTTTCATGTTTTAAAGGTATATCCTAAGAGATACCTTGAAATTATTACAAAGGCATTTAAAATATCACCTAGTAGTGTATTTTGTGTAAAGTAAAATGTCACTTGTTCCTTGAAAGAGAAATCCACTCTTGTGCCTTTTTGAAAGGTATCTCTTACAAGATACCTTGAAGTGGAAATCAAATCTTGTGCATGTTTGAAAGGTATTTCCTAGGAGATACCTTTAAGTTATTACAAGGCCTTCAAAATATCACCTAGTAGATCCTTCCATGTAAAGGAAATTGTACTTGTTCCTTGAAGGAAAAATCCACTTTTGTTCCTATTTGAAATATATCTCCTTAGAGATACCTTGAAGAGGAAATCCAATATAGTGCATGTTTTAAATGTATCTCCTAAGATATACCTTGAAGATATTACAAAGGCTTTCAAAATATCACTCAGTAGTTCCTTCTATGCAAAGGAAAATTCCACTTGTTTCTTGAAGGAGAAATCCACTCTTGTCCATGTTTGAAAGGTATATCCTATGAGATAACTTAAAGGAGAAATCCAATATTTTACATGTTTTAAAGGTATCTCATAAGAGATACCTTGAAGGTATTATAGAGTTCTTAAAAATATCACCCAGTAGTGACTTATATGTAAAGGAAAATTCCACTTGTTCCTTGAAGGAGAAATCAAATATTGTACCTATTACAAAGGTATCTCCTAGGAGATACCTTGAAATGGGAAATAAATTATTATGCATGTTTTAAAGGTATATCCTAGGATATACCTCAAATTTATTACAAGGGCATTTAAAATATCACCTAGTAGTGCCTTTCATGTAAAGTAAAATTGCACTTATTCCTTGAAGAAGAAATACACTCTTATCCCTATTTGAAATGTATCTCCTAAGAAATACCTTGAAGGTTAAATACACTCTTTTGCATGTTTTAAAGGTATATTCTTTGCTTTTTCCTCTCCAATAAGTCTCATTGGCACAAATGCACCTCTATTTGCCACATGCCCTCATCTTAGCCCTCCTAAGCTTTAAAAACATTCCCCAAAAGATAGTTATTGACTCACCTCTCCCATCATTAAGGTAAAAGTATAAATACCCTTGGGGAAGACAATTATGATGAGCTTTCCTAGGGGTGTCAGAGTATAAATATCCCTCTCCTCATTTGGCCAAAAACTTAGATGAATCGAGATATTGATAGCATTAAATAATTGTAAAGAGTATAAAGAGTAGAGAGAGCTAAGCCAAGAATTATGAGAATTTATGAGTAGATATTGTTAATCCAGTGCCTTCAATAAGACAAAGAGTGGTTTTGAATAAAAATTCTTGATGGAGACTTTTACATCTTCATCAAGAGGTGATAAGCATCCATTAAGATAAAACACCCTCTAGTCAGGTAGTCAGGGAGAACTCCCCCTCAATATGTGGTTTGTAAGTCATAATCTTATGCCCCTACTTAAGTAAAGGAAAAAGATTCAAACATTAATAAGGTGGCTAAGGGGCACTGTAGAGACTGAGCATTGGTTGTTAATTTTGTAGATGACATATGTGACTCCAAGTTAGATAAAAGGCCAAATAATTTGAGGGAGGTCACACACAATCTAATGCTCAAAAAATTATATAGAGGATAATATGACTCATTTAGATATAGAATGTGGGGTTGCAAGATGACCCAGTTCATAGTGCCCTATGTTCATCTATGCCTAGAAGTTGTTTCCATGTAGATGGCAAGGTATGATGTTGTCACTAGATTAACTATGGGAAATACCCATTTGAAGGTGAAGACAAGTATAGATTCAAAAACCTGAAGGATTCATCTAATTATTAGTAGCAAGGTAATGGGTTGGTAGAGTCCACCAATAAAAATTTGATTAGATTGATCAAAAGAATAAATGATGACAAGCATAAATAGTGGCACTTACACATGAAGGTGGCCCTATGGGTAGATCACATTGCCCCTAAATAGGTTCTCAAGATTTATTCGTATGAGTTTGTATATAATAAGAAAATAATTATGCCAGTATCATCAAAAATCTCTGCACAATAACTCTTGAAGGCTATTGAATTTGAAGAAAATGGAGCAATGGAGGTTTTTCTTGTTGAATTGCTCAAACTCTAGGAGCTGAGGGAATAGGAAAATGATGTAAAGCTCATCTGATAACAAGTAGTTAAGTGATGGTTCAATAGCAAGTCATCATACCTAATATTTAAACCTAGAGATTTAGTTCTCAAATATGATCAATGGGCTACAAAACTAGAATAACATGCAAATTTTGATTCTCTATGGAGAGGACTATTTTGCATCATCAATGATAGGTAGGGGGATGCTTATGAATTAAAAGATCAAGAGGGAAATGCATTGGAGATCCTCATCAATGGGATTTAATTGAAGAATTTCAAGTGACTTACCTCTCTTCCCCCTTTTACATATTTAGTTAGTTTCCCTTTCTATCATATCTTTCCTTTTTCTTGTTGCTATATTGCTTCATTTTCCTTCCCTTTATTATTTCCTTTTCAAATAAGTGTCATTAGATAAAGTGACTCTTATAGTCACCATTTATCCCCTTCCTAGTCCTCCCAAATATTCAAAAAAAATCTCTAAAATATGGCCATCTACCTACCTTTAATGCCAAATGCCCCATTTTTGCACGACTCCCCATAACGATTGTCACAAATATCTTATGAGTGGCCCTTTGAGTGTGCACCACCCTTATCATTTATAGGAGCACCAAATTCTAAAAGTTTTCATCATGGGCTTTCCTAATGGTGTCAATGTATGAATACAATTTCCTCATCCAAGCCAATCATTTGACATATTGAGAGCATAAAAAATATCAAGAAAATTGAGAAGAGTAGGAAGGGTCGAGTCTACAGTTTCAATTATAAAATCATAGAAACATTAATCTAGACCTTCAATAGAGATAAAGAGTCATTAAGAAGTGACAAACATCCCATCAAAAAAAGAACCTATGGGTCAAGTAGTGGGGGGACCTTTCCCTCAAATACATAATAAGTAAAGCCAAATATTTGACCCCTATTCTAGCAAAAGAACATGTGACCAAAACGAAAAAAACATATAATAAGAATTGGAGGGACCAAACATTAGTCGCTAACTTCACTGATAATCTCTTCAATCAAAAGTTGGCCAAGATCCCCAAGAGTCTGACAGAGGGTGCTTACATCCAAGTGTTTCCAAGTTCCAACACAAATGACTATGACTCATTCAACTACAAGATATGTCAATTCACACTTCCACATTTCATGGTACCTTATTCATCCATGCTTGGAGATCATTAGTCTCTACACATAAATATATGACACCTTCTCTAGAAAAATTATTGTAAATGCCCATTTAAGGGTAAACATTGGCATAGACAACATTAAGTAGATGCTCTAACTCCCCAGTGATTATGAGGCCATGATCTATAACATAGATAGCCTATGGAATGTTTGGGATTCTTAGGTCTGAGAAAAGGGAGATTTCCTTGGATTTCTCCTAAAAAGAAAAATCATAGAGATGCCTCTTAGGCCCATTTCCTTTAAGATATTTCTTGTACAACACCTGAGAGATACTCTATTCATGTTGGCCTTCATCTTTAGAATGGACTCTGATGCCAATGTCAATGACTTCTAGCTAGGGAAACTCTTCCTCATAATCTCTACATAGAAGGGACAATATTTTAGGTTAGATTTTGTGAAATCCATTACCACCTCCATAAGAAATGATCTAATTTGTTTTTCAATAATGGGTACCTTCCGCTACTCATCCTTACTTCTACATCTCATTCTATTCCAACATTCCCAATTCTTCTCCACACACCTTAATCTTAACTCCTCCAAAAAAAATGTCTTCCCCAACGTGGTGAACCCAATCATTATATGGACCCACATCCTATCTATCATATGGGACTACTACATGATTCTATATATTTTTATGACTTTAGTTATCATCGACCATAGAATAGATCATCTTATATTTAGAATGACTCAAGCATAGCTAGCATGGCTCATTGAGAGTAAGGTTCTGGTTGATTGGTTTTAGGGTGACCACTTCTCATTATTTTAAGTACATTGTTTTTAAGGAGAACCCTTCCAACTCTTGTGCATGCTGACAAACCAAACTATGAACTTAGAGTTGGCTCACCAAATCAATGCGTAGATTCCATCTATAGGATAGGGAAGAAGAAGAAAGGCCTATATGATGTCCCCTTCACAACAAGAGGCATTATAGTGTGAAAAAGGTACCGAGAATTCCTACTTATAGCCAAGCTAATGGATCATGGCCTGAACTTAATAAAAAATAGATGGAACTATGATCAAACCAGATTCATGGTAAACTTGAAGACCACTAACACCCCTAAGCAAGAATCCTAACCTTACCTAGATTAGAGGAAGTCACCTTTGGAAGACATTCCCCAACATTATGTGGGCCTGGATCACATCTCATTAGATGCCTTTAAACCATGGGAGTCCTTATATGAGAAGGTTCAAGCTCACACCCAACCAAGAAATTATCAAAGGCAATGAAGAGGCAAAATCACCTAGTTAGTATGGAGCAAAGAGGAAAAGGCCACCTTTACAAAATATGGGTATGAGATCAACCAACCTTACATCAGGCTCGATGACAAAGATAGAGATAGAATATTTGACAAGATTTGGGGTGAGCATCATAAGGAGGAGGGCTTAGTAGAGGAAGAATCCTCCCCTAAAATAATGATAAGAGGAGAAGGAGAAGAAGAGGAGGAGGAAGATACTCCTATGTTTGTATTAGGATTCGTGCCATTGCAGAAAGAGGTTGAAGTATTTAAGGTTCAACATCTTTCCTCATGGTCATCTCCCCTGTACTCATGTTTTATATCTATGTAATAATAATAGTCTCCCTATAGAAACCTCATGACTAGTTTATCCTAGTATAAGCATCTCAAGACACCCAAATATAGACCTTCACTTGAGCCTACATATAAGAAAATACACCTCTCAAGTCCCCACCTTTACACCTATGCCTCTTTCATCACCTCTAAAGTTCCATCCACCATCTTGCCTCAGGTTGTAGTAGTATATAATACTCATCCAAGCACCACCTTTACTATTCTCTAATATTTATCCACCTAATCATCCACCAATATTTTATTGCTTTCCTCTATAGTCCTGATCTCTTCCTACATGTCTTTCCTCAACCCACCACCTTCAACTTTCACATCATCCTCCATTATGGTGCACTCACCATTCCCTCTACTCTATAGGCTCCCATTATACACTCATCCTACATCTAACTTCCTCCAAAGGAATAGTGCCTACTACATCATGGTAGTATGTAACTATTCCATTCACACTATCACATGGAATCCCCTTCGTGAGGGACAGAATTTAGTGGCTGGATCAGTACCCATAGTAGGTGAATACAAGAAGAGTTACCCAAGAGGCTCGAATGGAAAGAAAGAGAGGGAAACAATCCAAGGCCTCCACTCAAACTCATATGCAATCATTTTATGACCCTACACAACAATCCCTTGTGGTTGCTCATTTGACCCTCTAAGTAGTCAAGCCCCATGGATAGAGGTAGTCATGGGACTATGCTATTTGATTTGTTATCCTTGAACTCATCCATGCCAATCCCACTAATATATTTGAGCTAATGGAAGACACACAAAATTTTATTACCATGAAATACCTCAAGGTGACCCTACAACTAGAAAAGACCATGTTGGAGCTTACAAGAGTGAAATATAAAGTCGAACACCTCAATGTTGAGGCTAAGGCCAAAGATGTGGAGCTTAATAAATCAAGGTCTAATATATAGAACCACATATATATTGAGAGCTTCCAAGTGAAAGTTAACATGTGAGTGGCCCTCAAAAATAGGATGTAAGAGAAGGAGACTGAATTGGCTTGAGCCTGTTAGGAGTTATTTAATTTTTATTTATCATATCAGTGATTATAGTAAAAGGTGAAACAAGAATCCTTGATCAAGGACCAAGAAATTAAGAAGCTAATGAATGACCTTTCCACCCATCCACATGCCTTACAAATACTTTTTATCGTGTAAAAACTATACAATTCCTATTGGAAAAGGATCAAGGTTATGGTGGCAAACTAAAAGACATAGTCAACTATCATTTTCAATGTGTATAAGTTGGCCTCTCAAGTGAACACATGTATTGATCAGGCGATCATCTTTGTCTCCTCCAAGGTCCCAAAGTTAGATAGCCTCATCTAGAAGCTCTACAGTGCTTATCACAAGATACTACATGTAGCAAGGGTGATTGATTAGAGACAGGTGATGGCCAAGGTCAACATGTTTCTTGGTTGTACTAAGGTATCCAAGAAGTGAAAGGTATTCTTTAATACCTTAGATCATGTAGTCAAAACTAAATGGGGATCCATCGAGAAGTTAGTCTAGTTAGGACTTTTCTCCCCTTTTTTGGTAGATAACAACATCCTCTTTGAGGACTAGATCAAGGCATTAATTTAATAAAATTAGAATGACCAGAACATCTTCAAAACTATCAATCAAGCACTTGATGTTTTCAAGATGGAAAAAATCTTGCACCCCACATGCAACTAGAGTTCTATATGCTAGTAGTGGTCAACGGCTTGGTGAGCATATAATTTAAGGATATAATAGATTTGGATAGAGAATTTGAGGCTCTAAAAGAGGAGACCAACCAAAAGAGGAAGAATGGGTGTGATCTGGGAATTTAACTCAAGAAAGGATGCTTAGTATGGTGTTATTTCCAAAATTAAAACAAAATGGAAGAAACACATTAACTAGCATAACATCTCTAGGCATAGACAATAGGGAGAGATTAGTTAATAGACATGAATAAAACACACAACTAAAATGCAAAAGAAACCTCTTTTACCTTCCTTGGATGCTCCAAAATGCTTGTTGTAGTGGCTTACTTAGCTTGTGCTCATGAAGTCCCTGTCAATGGAATCTTGGCTACCTCCATCTCTCCTTGGCACCTTTAGCTTGTGTCTTAGCTTGGCTTGGAATCAATTTGGCATGGTAAAAATAATTTCATGAATCTTTGTAATCAATTCTACATTATAACTTTGCATCAAAATAGCTTAAACATTATGTTCATAGCCTCTCTATTTATAGATTTTTTAGAATGTTTAGGATGAACCTGAACCATCCATCTCAAGATTGAGATGTGGTGTTGAGGATTAATTAAATTTTTAGAATTAAGTTTGTAATTATCCTAATCATGACATGGGAATAAGGGGAAATTAAGAGGTATGGAGGGCATTGATGAGGCATGGGAGGCATGAATCCTAATAGTTGTGGCATTTATGGCCTAGGGATATCTTCCTAAGAAATGAGGTCACCTAATGATGCAGATATTCAGTATTCATTTGCAAAATAAATTATTCAATAATTTTTCATGGAATTCTTGATTAGGTTCTAATTTGGGCTAATTAATTCTTAAGCATGTTTAAGCACTTTGTGCACAAAATACTCAAATTGATTTAAATTCCTTATTATTGGTTCAAAATTCAACTAGATTAGAATTGGAAGGCTATGTTAGATGCATTCGATCCATTATCCCATTTAGGATGTTATAAAAAAAAAATAATGAAGGCACATGTCTTGTTTAAGAGATTTGATAGAAAAGAGCAACATAGAGCACCTAGGTGTAAAATTGGCATTTTGACATAGAATGATCTGATCAAAGCCAGCTAGCCCATAAATATGGCATTTAGTGATACCCTAGCTAGAATCAACACTGAATATGTCATTTTCACATCATTTAGCATGTTTTAGTGTTTTTAGGCCAAATTGTGCATTTTGGGTGGAAATTGGCCAAAACCCTGATTGGAGGTTATTAGTGGCCAGTTTTAGGCATCTACAATGGGCACCCTTATAGGCAACCCTTCAAAAATTATAGGTATCTGTACCTTCCTCCCATTTTTGTAATTTTTATTCAATTGGTCCTATTATCAGAGTTTTAGGTTCTCCCATCCACAAATGGATGCCCTTGTGAGTCACCAAGAACTATGCATCAAAAATCCATGTTTCTCAGTTTTGGAATAACTCATATTGGTCTTTGATCTCACTCAATAGTTAGAAGTTATTCGGTACCTCTTGATGATTCCCCTTTCAGTCCCTCCCTTCTTTTGGGGCCCTTTTCAAATTTTTACCTAAATAACAACCTTCAAACACTTCTAACACATGTTTCCCCCACTCTCAATCTCATCAAAGGAGTCCCCAACCCCTCTAAAGAAGCACCAACTTGACGCATGTTGTCTCTACACTTGTCTAGGAGTGGTATCAGTTTGAAAGAACTTAAACGAGCACCATTGGATGAGAGTGTGGGTCCCTCATTTTGACCAAAACTATTGAAACACTTTAATCCCAACTTAAAGTGTCATTTATTGATTCTAAGGGGGACCAAGTCCATTAAATGTAGCATAGGCAAGATAGCTCCATAAGTATACACATGGCACCACCTCACTTAAGATAAGCATATTGGTGGTAAAAGAACGTCATAGTTACACCATATTCAAGATTTGAAGGCTAACTACACTTATCATTAGTGTGAGTGGTAGAATCTCCATGTGTCATTTATCTAGTGTGTCACCTTGCCTATATATTCTAGGATCTTCCCTTTTAGAGGGCATTAGTTATTATTTTTCACTAGTTAACATATTTTGTATTATTATTTTATCAACGATTGTAATAGACTAGGATAGTAGTAGTTAGAATTTTTCTATTTTGTATCCTTAACATGTGGACATAATGGATGTGATTGGATGCTTTATATGTGCCTTTCGTGGCCTTCCATATTCTATTCTCCATCTATAATGAAGAAGATGTGATATTTTGTGTTATTTATAGTATAGAATTATCTATATTTGTTTCTTTTTTTCTTCCACTTTTATAGTTTGGGTCTTTGCTTGCATAATAGACTGTAGCTCATGCTTTATGCTCCTTCATGGTATATAATTCTTAAGGATATAATCTATTTTATGAAATTATAGATTAATGTTTCAAATCTCTTGGTGCATGTCCTTATGTTAAATTTAATTTACATATTATTTCTTTTCTTTTCTTCTATCCCTTTTCACCCCCACAATTGAACAAAGAGCTAAATTATAAAATCCTAAAGGTTTCTTTACAAATCGTATTTCAATCCCACACCTATAAAGCTTCCCATAGAAGTTTTTTAACCTGAAGAGAGAGATTTAGGCATAAATAATTTTATTTATTCACCCTTGTCACCCCCAAACTTAAATGAAGAGCCAGCTTCTATAATCTCATAGGTTACTTTACAAACCATAATTTAGTCCCACACCTGTAAAGCTTCTACCTTGCATGTAATGAAAAATTTCACTTGTTCCTTGAAGGAGAAATCCACTCTTGTCCTTGTTTTAAATGTATGTCCTAGGAGATACCTTGAATGGGAAATCCACTCTTGTGCACATTTGAAATGTATCTCCTAAGAGATACATTGAAGGTATTAGAGGGTACTTAAAAATATCACCCAGTAGTGCCTTTCATATAAAGGAAATTTGCACTTGTTCCTTGAAGGAAAAATCCACTCATATGCCTATTTGAAATGTATATATTAATAGATACCTTGAAGGGGAAATACACTCTTTTTTATGTTTGAAAGGTATCCCCTAGGAGATACCTTGAAGTTATTATGAGGGCCTTAAAAATATCACCCAGTAGTGCCAAAATAGGAGATTCCACTTGTTGATGACTTGTTTATACAACTACCAATAGTGATTTCTATGTAAAAGAAAATTTCACTTGTTCCTTGAAGAAGAAATCCATTATTTTGTCTATTTGAAAGGTATCTACTAGGAGATATCTTGAAGTATAAGTACACTCTTGTCCATGTTTTACCTTGAAATTATTAGAAGGGCCTTTAAAATATCACTTAGTAGTTCCTTACATGTAAATAAAAATTGTAGTTGTTCCTTGAATTATAAATCCACTCTTATCTATGTTTGAAATGTATCTCCTAGGAGATAATTTAAAGAGGAAATCCACTCTTGTGCATGTTATAAATGTATCTCCTAGGATATAAATTGAAGGTTTTAAATGGGCCTTTAAAATATAACATAGTAGTGTCTTATATGTAAAGGAAAATTACCCTTGTTCCTTGAAGGATAAATCCAAAAAATGGACTTTAGGAAACATAAGCAAAAATTCATAACAACATTGGAAGGGCTAAAACCATGATCATTTGAAAACATGTCTATTAATCCAAATGAGAGTCAAGAACAATGTACAACCCAAAAAAGACACTAAGCATCTTCATTTCAAAAAAAAATTCCATTGAACCTACAATATAGAAACAAAAATAATAATTCATAGCAACATTGAAAGGGGTAAAACCATGATAATCTAAAAACATGTCCATTGATCTAAATGAGATTTGAGAACAATGTATAATCAAAATAGGTGTGGATGATCTTCAAATTGTAAAATGTCACTTGGTAGTGAGTGATATTGGTTCCTACAAACAATAATAAATATTAAAGCTAGAGCTCAGAAACATATAAGAGCTTAAACTAAGTGACATAGATTAAATTTTTCAACATGATAAAATGACCATGGCACAAAAAAGTTTGAGGTAATAAATGTCTCAGGGAAATTATCTCAAGTGAATTATTTCATAGGCAAAAGTGGCAATGACAAAAAACCTGAAGGGTCTTTATAAAAAAGGCCAAAGGGTGTTTTCAAAATGTCTGAAGGGAACTTCTCATTAGGGAAAGGTCTAGGACTAAAGTCTTGAAGGGTAAGTTTAGAGGGCAAAAAGCCCATTCCAAAAAATCTAAAGCGTACTTTCAAAAATATTAAAGGGTACTTTCAAAAATCCCAAAGGGTACTTTCAAAAAGCTCAAAGGGTACTTTCAAATATCTTGAAGGGTACTTTCAAAAATCTCAAAGGGTACTTTCAAAATGTTCCAAGGGCACTTCTTATCAAGGAAAGGGCCTGAGAAAAAAGTCTCAAAGGGTAAGTCTAGAGGGCAAAGGGCCATTCCAAAAACATTAAAGGGAAATCATGAAGGGTTAAGGACCATTTAAAAAAAAATTTAAACACAATTATGTAGGGAAATTAAACTTGCCAAAATTCTTGAAGGGTATGTGACCTTGTGGTCAATGTTTAAGCAAAATTACATTAGAAAGATTTTTGTAGGGAATTATTTCATAATTTTTTAGTCAAATAAAATGTCTGAAGATAAAAGTTAGAAGGGTCATTTATAAAGGGAAAAGTGTCAAAAGGCCAAAGGGTCTTTTCAAAAAAGCCCTTAGTGTACTTACAAAAATCCTAAAGGGTACATTCAAAAAGCCCAAAGAGTACTCATTTAATCTTATGAGGTCTACAATTTTGGTGGTTTGACATTGAATCTTGAATTTAAGACAATTTTAACCATTGATAAGATAGAAAAGACCTTATACATAATAATCAATGTATTGTTAATTACATTCTTTAATTAAAACACCTATTTACTCATTGAATCCCTTTTACACCACAATAATGATGGGTAAGTTACACCTCAAGGTATTTTACTAGGAGACTCCTTCAAGTACTTTAAAATACCTTAATGGATGAGTTGAAATTATCTCCTTAAGGGTAACATAAAGGTATCTTAATGGGTGACTTGAAATTATCTCCTTCAAAAAGTTTCACTCTAGGAAGCTTCCAAAATAGGGTGAAAGGGTAGAGCAAAAATGAAAGTCCCTATGGTCTCATGATTTACCTTTGAATATGGATTCTCCATGGACAAGTGTTTTTAGAACCAATGTTTATTATAAGTAGGTGTTTCACACACATAGACAAACATAGTTAAGTAGTCTCAAATTGATATAGGCAAACTTAGAGATATGGGCCAAAGGTTACTCCTAGAATATACCTTGAAGGAGAAATCTAATATTTTGCCTATTTGAAAGGTATCTCATTGAATACTTTATAGACCTATATAACATTGATCAAGTTCAACCTTGAGGTATCTATGGATCATAATCCACATTTTAAAGTTTTGGGTCAGTTAGCCTTTTCATTATCAACATGCTCAATGAAGTTCGATAGGTGTTGTATTGTCCTCCTGTTTCGCGGGATCAACATATTAATTTTTTGGCTAAGTATCAATCCCTTCCATTGATTACATGTGTATTATAATATTAATTTTGAAGTGGAGTGGAAGTAACCAAAGGAATGGTAGTGATGGTGGTAGCAGGTATTATAATATTAATTGGAGTATGGGAAGGTAAAGGTTAGGTGGTAGTTGTGTTGGAAGAATTGTTAGTCATAATAGGAAGTGTTTAGGTGTTAGAGGGTTGAGATTGATGATTCTACATGGTCATGTTAGATGGGTTGCCAATTGAGGTAGATGCATGAGTAGATAATTGTTTGGTGGTGACAGTGGCCATAGAAGATTTGCCTAAAAATCCTAATGGCATGCCATACGGTGGGTTAGTAGGTGGTATTTAAATGGGTCTAACATGAGCTATTGTGTTAAGATACTGCTATAAGGCTACTAGATTATTATCCAAAAAGGTAGAAAAGTCTGGGTCACCTTGGGAAACTACTTGAAGCACACTAGAAGCATTAGAATAATGAGGACTCTCAACATCTAAGATATACTCCAAGGATGAAGAGGTAGAGGAGACTGGATAAGCTATAGATGGGTCTTAACTTGCTAAGTCTCATTATTGTTGACGAGTAAGAACTATGAAGGTAGGATGAGAGGAAAACACAAAAACTCTTACAACTCAAATAGAGAGAAAGTAAGAAAATGATCAAGGAAATCCAATACACACTAGAGTAAATTTAAATCCTATGGTTTATCTTGCTTTTAGCTTATGCCTTAAGTTATTATAATGTGTGATAGAATTTGGCTTGTGGATCAGGTGATATAGAAGTAATCTATAGTTGGTTTTGAGTTATTTAGGCACTCAAAAGGAATCTATATTGGGAATGAATATGTGGCTTGGTATTGCGGCCCACTCCCTCACTTCACACACCATAATGATAAGGGTGTTGGGTGCTTATCTAGTATATATTGATTTCTAGAGTTTATACTCAACCAAAGAGCTGAGTTGGTTCTCCCCTTAGTAATGACCTCAAAGTAGGATCATTGAGAAATGGTAAGGTTATCACTAGGTGATGAAATTCTAGTTGGGCATTATCTCAGGTTTGTTTGATGTTTAATTGATGAAAGTGGTTTGGTTTAGTGTATGAAACAAAAGTGATGCTATGATAAAATTAATGTGCCTCAATTCAAAGCAATCTAAAATTAAAAGTAAGCAATGGATGCACTTGATTTTAAACTCAAAAGAGATTTCAATTTCATTAATGAGCACAGATAGAGATAAAAGCATATAGATGAAAAGAAAGGAAACTAAAAGTAAAGACTCAAGGTCCTACTAGGTGTGCCAAAATGTTTTAGTGAATTTCAACTTATATTTTGAAAAGAAGAATAAGAAATTAAATATGGGTATGGTTGAAAAAACTTTTTTTTTGTGCACATGTTGAATTAGATGATTTTGAAGAGCTCCTCTTTTTCTTGGGAGGATGACCTATAAATAATACAATACTAAAACAAATTTTTTTGTTATATAGATAGCTGAGTGGATTGCCTAGCACTAGCAAGATCTTAGAAGCAAGTGCTGCCTCAAGGGTTGTCAATCCACATGTTTTAAACAATTAATTTTGTAAAACATAATAGAAAATACTTACATCAATAATCAAAGGGTACTAAAATTGAACACAATAAATGCTTGCCAAAGATAATAGACTAAGAATGACTAATATAGTGATGAGTAAATCAATACTAGTGGTAAATGGCTAGGGTCTGCTTCAAAAAATTAGGCAGGAGTCTATGAATAGGCAAGGACATAGGAAACTAGATTTCATTGGGGGGAAAGGGTGAAAATAACTTTTTATAATTTCCTACCACAGTGACTGTTAGTGGTTGATGTGACCATTGATGGTTAAGGTGATCTTAATAATTAGGTTGACCATCGATGGTTAGATATACCATTAGTGGTTGAGATAATAGTCAATGGTTATTGTGTGTAGGTTTCGGTTGGTGAATAGCTAATTGATGGGATCACAATGTGGATTTTTGAGAGATGGGTTGGTGCTGGGCTGAGTACAAAAGGAAAATAAAGTACTTGAATATCAAAAAATAAATACTTATCTTGTAGAAGGTTCATCGGGTGATTGCTTGAGGTGGTTGACTCATTATTGGAGTATCACATGATTTTGGTAGAGTAATGGTACTCAGCACTTTGGTAGAGTGGAAATGGAAAGTTGGTTCTCTAACATGATGGTTAGACCATGAGATTGTTGATGGCTATTGACTTGAAAAACAAAGGAAATCTAGATGCACACACTGTTAATAACAATTGTAGATCTGCTTCACCTTCCTGGTTCATTCTTCTTATAGGCAAGGCAAGATAATTTCAATAAGATGATAATGAGGCCTTATAATTATAAATTACTCATGTAATAGCTCACATGTGGATTAAGATGAACTATTTTTAGAAAAGTAAAGAAGGTGGTTTCAATTTTGGTGGTTAAGGATGTGTACCCTGACTGTCGATGATCACCTTGACCATCGAGGGCTATTGTTCAAAGTGGGTAAAAAGGTTGGTTATGCCATTTAAACAAACTATGGGTTAGATATAGTTAAGGGTAAAAAGGCCAGATTGGTCCCAAGGGGATCTAAGAGAGTTATGACATTTGGAATCATAGTGTGTGAATTTCTAGTGTCTATAACACCTTGAAAAGATACCTCACAACCTCTTACATGATTATCTCAGTCTGTACAAGGTTTTCCTATATCTTGGTGGCTAAGTTTTAACATAAAAGTCAAGATAGATCCTAAGTAATATTGAATGATACAAGAGTTAAAATATGATGGGTGGAGCATCAAGATGGAACCATAGTCCACTCACCTTACACCTCTACACACTCCATTTTCTTATAGATTGGCTTGTTTGAGTTTGTCTATAGTCATCTTAGTGATGTAGAATGAAAAGTTGTATAAGATGGTGGTGGGAGTTCAGGGATATAAAGGGGTTTGTATTTACCTAAGGAAGAAGTATCAAATTTATAGGAATATATCCAATGTCTGATATCATCTTGAAGGATTACATACTATAGGGTGACAGACCTCAGAAAGGAAAAGACCATTTATAGCCATCTTAGTTGAGTTTATTGTATTAAGATTATGATATGTGAGAGAGAGATAGAGATGGGTAGGTGTATGATGATCATGGGGTATTCTCCAAGAATAATTAGTGATCTTAAACATAGGAAGGAATCCTAAGTACAAGGAGTCTAAGTACAAGAAATCAAGACTGGAAACAATGACCTACAACCAACAGACCTAGTTTCTTGTGTGTGGAGAGAATAGTCTATTAAAGAAATGTAAGGTTGTATAATTAGATGAATATTATGAAGTCACTCTAAAGAGTGATCTCATCATAGTATAAACAACACTAATATGGTATTCAATCATGGCTACTGTTGAACAAATGGTTTTAGACAAGGATATAGTCATAAGCTTAAGGGCTAGTTTTGATAAATTTATGATTTTAGAGCATCTAGAAGAGGATTTAGGTTCTTATTTTTGGTAAATATGATCATGGTGATTATAAAAAACTTTATATACCATAATTAAGGCCTAATTATTAGTGGAATCATCCATTATTTTGTTACATACCTCCTGCAATCATAAGCAGTCATTCACTTAGGCAACCCACTACTAGTTTTTAGAAAAATGCATCTACATGTCTCTAGAAGCAAGATCCAAGTTTAAAAATTGGTATAAGTGATTTTAATGAGTGGTTATAACTAACCATGGTATTGGTTAGGTCACAATAATAGTGGAATCATCCCCTATTTTTTCATAATCATGTACTTGTCTATTGATAATAACCATTAGAATTTAGAAGGTTTTTTTGAAGAATTACAGGTATGAAAAAAAAATTCCTTCATGAGATATATTTTAAGGTATTTTAAGGTGTTTATAATTATTAATACACGTTTTTATAGTGACCACACTGATAATTTCATACAAATATGCCCTTGAGGGATAACTAAAGGAGAAATATCAAACATGTCTGTGTGCATAGTCTAATTTTTTTCCTTGTTTCAAAGATGTTTTGAAGTATCATATGATTTATTGAGATTTTATAGGGTATATTAATGTATAATGATTATTATATTTTATTATAAGAAAATAAAATCACCAAACCCAACCATAAGGGTTACACATGCTTAATTGTCAAGAAACCCCAAGGTAGAGAGATAAAGAGTTTTGAGAATATTCAATAGTTGAAGAAGGTTTTATTAGGTAATAAAGATTTAATATGATGATTTTTAACCCTAAAATCATCTACACATCACACATAAATCCAACACCTAGATTATGCCTACAAGTCAATTTTAGGCCTAGAAGGCCTATATCACATTAAAGCACCTTCAGACCTTCCAATGCAAGATGAATTCTTGAGAGGATGTGAGATGTTTTTTGAGGTCATATAAATTTAATTTAAATTATTTGAAGTCAAATAAATGTCATTTTTAGTCTCAAAGAGAAAATTTAAACTATTGCACTCCACATACTCATTTCAACCCATTTTTTGAATGCTCATATCTTTCATCACATAAGGAATTGGACCAAATTATTTTAGAATGATTTTAGGAAACATATTTAATTAAAATACATGAATTATTGAGTTTTATATAGTGGTTGAGGTTTATGAACTATCATGAAGACTATAAGTATGTCTAGAATGTAATCAAAACCCCACAAGCAAACTTCTTTACGTACGTATCTTTGCACAACTTCCATATGGGAACCCAATATTCTAAAGAAATTTGAAGGGATATATGGGATAAATATAAATGGAAATAAGTTCTAGAATTATTTTATATATTTTATGAACAATCATTAATAAGGTAAGCTTGTCTGAGCTGCCAAAAGAGCCTATTTTGACTAGTTTTGAGTTTTTGAGCTCATAAGCTCATGAAATGACATCAAATAACTTGGAAATCACCTATAGAATATATGTTAATTTATAAATCTCATGTTTGACCTATTTTTAAGAATAAATTGACATGGTTTAGTGGCTAAGAGGCCAAAAATGGCTTAAAACACTGATTTTTGTAGGTCTTCAAATAAATAAATGGTATAAATGCATGGAGGAAGAATAATGGGACCTAAATCACCATTATATGGTACTTTTAGCCATTCCCATGGGTTTCTAGGTAGATTTTCTGAGCTAAAAGGCCAAAAACCTAGGTTTTTAATAATTTATGAATGGTTATAGGTTTAATGGAGATATCCACCATTATTGTAGGATTTTAAGGTGGCATAAAGATTAATTTTATTCTTAATAGGAATGAAATGGATGCGTAAAAGACTTTTATAGGTTTAAAAGTGGCTTTCATTGTGCCAAATGGCCTTGAAAGGAAGTTTTGGGACACTAGTTCAAGATGGCTTGAGATTGAAACCTTCATCAATGGAGTCCAAAAGATTTACAGGTTCCATGATGAATTTTTCAAGTTGGAGGAGAAAATATGAGTTAGGAATAAAAGGAAAACACTCAAATATTCCCTCAATGTTAGTGTAAGCATCAAATGTCAAAATGACTAACCATGCTACCAAGTTGCCTCTATGAGCCAAGTGGAGATGGGGTGTGGAAGTTAAATGGAGGAGTTTTGGGGATTTTTTGAGAAAGATGGAGCATTTAAGGAATATTATAAATGTTTTGATACTTTTCTCAACTTAGAAGATCATGATGTCATCTTTCTCAAAGAATTTTTTTCCTCTAGTGCTTCTTATGCCAATGGGAGAGATTGAAGACCTTTTTGACTTTAGAGGGTTAATTTGCTAAGTGATATCAGTGCCTAAGTGATTTTAAGGTGGTTGAGACTCATCTACCTCTTCATATTATTTTTTGGAGCTCTATGGAGGGTGGTTAAATGGCATTTATTGATTTTTGAAAGTTTTCTTCTTCTCTCCCTTCCTTTTTCTCCTATATATCCCTTTTTCTCTCCATTGTAAATATATTATTTCATTTTACAAGGTAAAACCATATAAAAATTTGTAAAAATAGACTTTTGAAGCAATAAGATAACTTATTTTATCTATCTTTGTCTACATATAGTGTTTTAGTCAGCTTGTGCATGATTACTTT
The DNA here is from genome assembly GCA_037957365.1 of Torreya grandis. Classification (NCBI taxonomy): domain Eukaryota; kingdom Viridiplantae; phylum Streptophyta; class Pinopsida; order Cupressales; family Taxaceae; genus Torreya; species Torreya grandis. The sequence goes on along the minus strand of JARHVA010008870.1, from coordinate 80,426 downwards.
GTGGAGGAATGTTCTTCCTTAGTGATTGTCCTTATTTATTACCTTTTTATAGATATTTTTGTGTTTATAGGTCTAAATTTGTGTTCTTTTGGTCACTAATGAAGGTATAGTGTGAGTATTGATACTTCTCCATGCTTCATCTCTTATCTAGTGAGCCTAACTTGGGAATATTGATGAAAAATGACCAGTTTGAGAGATTGTGTGAGTGAGGGTTATCTTTATTATTACTTAGTGTTAGTTTAATGAAATTTGGAGTGTATTTAAGTTTGGTGCATCACCTTTTATTATGTTTTTAGTAATATTTTTCAACCCTTCTATCCCTTTTCCATGCAGAATCAGTAGTTTAGGTGATCTACCAAGAGTAACCAACCTTCTCTAGAGGTTCAACCCCATCACAAGATACCCATAAATTGGGGTTGTTATTAT